>JANIWG010000177.1:0-21967 GCA_030705025.1 Myxozyma udenii
CTTTCTTTAACACTATTGACTGCGCAGTACGAAAGTACTGTGCTAGATCGCTCGCAAGAGTGCATCCTTGATTTCATGAAACGTCAGTTTCCTTGTCTGAATACTATTGTGCTCGATCGCTCGCAAGAGTGCATCCTTGATTTCACGAAACGTCAGTTTCCTTGTCTGAATCATTTGTGCTCGATCGCTCACCGCAGTGGATCCACAGCACCGCAAAAGATGTCTTCGTTCAATTGTTGCGTCTATGTATTTGTGTTAACGACTTTCCCTTCTTCCCTCCCCAAATTTAAATTCCTTCTTTAGAAAACTCCGCCTATATACCTCCTAATGCGCATTTAATTTTTTCTTTTTCTTTTTCGTTTATCCCTATCCGAGATGAATATGTGTAGGCCGCCCTCATTGTGCAAACGTAGAAGACGCGCAAGGCGACGCGTCGATGCGTCACGTGCAGTGTTGGGCAGATATCCTGTATAGGCCTTAAAGTCTCGGCTCCGAGCTGTGGGAGCGAAAACCCAGGGCCGTCGTCGAAACCACGTTCCCGTCTTTGCTTTCTCCAAAACCAGAATCCTTTTCTGTCTATCCACGTCCACTCCGTCCTTTTTTCTACAAGGGCAATTCAATAGCAGTTGTTTTTTGCTGCAAAACAACACGTCTGCACGCGTCGTGGCGCGTCGATAACCGAGGCCGTTCCGCACCCGTTCCTGGCTTCGTCTTGTCGGCGTGTTTGTCTGCCCCGACTCCGGCAGACTCACTCTGTAACGCACTCCGCCACCGCGGCTCCGCCCCTGTTCAGCCCGCCAATCGCCCCTCTTCTTTCCTGGTCCTGGGAACAGGCAGCGAGGTTTGGTTTCTATATAACTAAGCCGCTCTGCTTATTTCCTATCGCCTCTTCTCTCAGCGCCATCTTCCCCTCGCCGCCACCACGTCGTTCTCTCCCCAACGCGCCGCGAAGGCGGCTTCCTACTTCCGTCTGGCCTACAGTCGCCTTCGTGCCTCTGCAGCTCTCCAGGCGGCTCATCCTCCTACATACCAGAAGAACCGGCAACGTCGGTTTCGTCGCACTCTTTCCGTTTCCGCCTCAGTGGCCGCCGTCGGTGTCGCTGCGTCTGCGCCATCGAACTCCGCTTCTGCCACCGCCACCCTCTCATCCGACAGCATGGCATCTTCACACACATCTTCCTCGGGCAACCAAGGATCGCCGAGCTCGTCCGCGTCGCCATCCTCCTCGACACCTGAACCTGACGACACCGATACCGCCCCTCCCCGTCGTCGTCGTCGCGGATTTGTCGCCACGTTGATGCAGATGGATTTTCCACTAAAGTTTCGTGACGCAATGGACCAGTGGTGGAACCCTCCGAGTCTTGAAGAGGCCGAGCGAAGCGTTCTTTCATTTCTCCCGTTTTTCCCCAATCCTGACGCTACCCGCATGGCGCGGTCTCTACAAGTGGAGTTGTCGCCAAAGAGAGTGATTAACGAATTCGAAGTCACTCGGACCACCGAGCCAATTGAAGAGGAACTCGTTGTTCTTCATGGATACGGTGCTGGACTTGCTTTTTTCTACCGCAATTTTGACGGCCTGAGCTCGCTACCTGGCTGGCGGCTTCACGCTCTAGACTTGCTAGGCTACGGACGATCCTCGCGGCCAAAATTCAAGATCAAAGAGAACGACAAGTACGAAGCTGTGTACAATGCCGAAAGTTGGTTTGTGGATTCTATCGAGGAGTGGCGTATCAAGCGCGGGATCGAAAAATTCACGCTAGTCGCACACTCCATGGGTGGGTACATTGGCGTCGCTTATGCTCTGCGGTATCCCGAGCGTACGAAGAAACTTATTCTCGTCAGCCCCGCGGGTGTTCCTCGCGATCCCTATGTCATTCACGGCGACGAGCTTGATCGTCTTGCAGAGCTTTCTGAAGCTGACCAGAAGTCTGTCAAGTCCACCAAAGCAGCTCAGCACGCGGCCCCGGCAGAGTTTCCTGCGTCGGTCGCAGCCGCCGAATTGACAGAATCTCAGCAAACGACCACGGCACATACCACCGGAGTTTCCAAGCCACGTGATCATCCAATTGCGCAGAAGGAGCTCAAGCGACCGATGCCCAGCTGGTTTGTGTTCTTGTGGGAGCGGCATGTTTCGCCGTTTTCGTTTGTACGTTACACCGGTCCCATTGGCCCGCAGCTTGTCACTCTGTGGACCTCGAACCGTTTTTCAATGCTGTCACGACCAGAGCAACAAGCGTTGCACGACTATGTCCTGGGCTTGTTTACTGCTCGTGGATCGGGAGAGTACGCCATCACACGACTACTTGCGCCGGGTGCGTTTGCACGTATTGCCCTACTGGATAGAGTGAAGAATCTCAAAGTGCCGACTTTGTGGATGTATGGAGAAAATGATTGGATGGATGCAACCGCTGGCGCTAAAGCGTCTGCTTTAATGCGCGAAAATAACGTGCGCTCAAAATGTGTCGTCATTGAGCGTGCAGGGCATCATTTGTACCTTGATAACCCGGAGGATTTTAATGAGGTAGTTTTGGAGGAACTGAAAAGGAAAGATTAAAGATTAGAAGAGAAGCGACGTTTGTAAAATCAGTTGTAATGTATGGCGCTTGATGATGTTTGTATATACTATATACGTTTTTTGTACATTTCCCCCCTTTCATACCGCTACTACTGTATCTTGGGATACTTGATCGTGATGTATGCATCGGTACCCCATCCATGTATCGTTTCCAGCTCGATTGTTCCTCCAAAAAACGCTGCATAAGCTCTACTCAATGGGAGTCCGTAACCCAATCCACCCATCGAGGACCCACCTGTACCGGTCACACTTGGCGGTGGAGTGTTGAGCGTCTTGAACCCCTCATCTCGCTGATCCTCCTCAAACGTGGACTCAGCGTATCCCCAAATTCGTTGCATGTTCTCTTGGCGAATACCGCCGCCTCTGTCTCGTAGTCTAATGTGCACTGTACCCTGAGTCTCGTCGCGTGAAATGGACACTAAAACCGGTGGCATCGGTTCAGATGACTTTGAGCTAGTAACTCCAGCAAAATCCGCACCTTCCCCAAGACTGTAATGCTGCTCGACCGTCGCTCGGAATGAGTTTTTGAGAATTTCAGTGAGCATGTACTCAAGGTGCTCCGACACATACGGAATGGTCACATCTGAGCCGCTATCAATGTGCACTGTCGGCCGCACGCCATACTGTAAATCTGAAACATCTGCCAACAGTTCTGCAACATCTTTGCATAAGAATGCTGGGTTCACCGCTCTGTCAATCATACCATAATCTCGCCCGTCTTCCGTGTTCATCTTTCCTTGTGTCTGTCGTGTCAGCATCAAATGATGCTTTGCTGATAATCGGGTGCCAATTCGTGCACGAAGATGCTTATCCAAAAACGCATTTGCTTTCGCAGACGACATGTACGCCCTACTTTCGACAACGCCTCTTGCTAAAACGGGAATAGCATCTGTGTGCTCAATAACCATGTTTTCCAAAGCATCAACGAAGCTCTCGTGATCTTTCATATCTTGAATCACTATTGCCTTTTCTTCTCCAGTACTCTCGGTGCGTGTTATACTACTGCAGTACATGAAATTAATCGAAACCATGTATTTCCGGTAAATCTGAGAAATGTGTGGGTTGAGCATCATGATATACGGCAGTCCCCGGAGCGCAACCACACGAGAACACAAGCTGCATAAAAGGTCATGTCGAATTCGATTTGCGTTTGTGAACAGAATTTCGTCAGAAATAGGCAGTTCGCCATAGCCCAGCATTTCATTAAACGTGAGTTTTCCTGGCTGAACGCGAGAAAACTAAAGTATCATAAGTCAGATCTGATCCGAATACATGTCTAGTTGACAACATACCTTTGCAATGACTGCTTCAATATCAACCCCAGGAAACTCAAGCTCCTCCAAAGAATACGTGGAAAAGCTCCTCCTTGGGCTTACACCCGCAAATGGGGTCTTGCTGCATGGCTGCGCAACAAAGAAATGATTGCGCAGTAGAGCCGACCGACATGGCCTCCGGATGGCTATATGTCGCGACATTGATCTTCGACCTGCGAGATACCGCCTAAATCTGATGTTTTCACTAGACCAAAAAAACCCCCCGTACAAAGCACCAACAAACAGTTATTATATAGGTTGCACAATATTGCAATGCACTGAATATTCTCGATACATATGTTTCTCGAATAGCTCTGCTGATCCGTTCACAGTAATCATGCTGATATCAGAGTCAGAATAATGTATGCAGGCCCACCCAATGCAAATCTCCCAAACGTGCGGCGTAGATAGCACGTGATAGTATCTCTGCTGTATGTAGAAGGATGGATGTCACATTTTATGTACCACTTACTCGATCCACCGTGAGTATGTGACGGACACTTTAAGGCCTACAGAAAAAAGTTGAATCGCAGCTTTATTTCAGGAAATACAGTACACAAGTGAAAACGCTAGTGAGCATGATCTCTACGTGCTTTCAAATTGTGTCCTCTTCTTTTGCAGGTCGTGCATTGGTAAGTTCTTGACGAAGATGGTGGCACCTAGACACGGTGCCGACATCAATCTGAGGTGGCTCGTCAGGCTGATCGGGCGGAAACCAGGCTCAGTGCTTCTTGCACCGTTAGAACCCCTCCGTTCAAGATCTAGCTCTTTTTTGCTCTCTCTCTTCTTCTTTTGCTCGCAGTATTGTTCATTCACGCCGGCCTGTATAATGAATGGATAGATGCGCCTGTTGGTGCCATTGACGCATTGAATGACCATGGCACATTCCCGATTGCCATGCTGTAGTTGAAACAGCGTTGCCGCCTTCAGCTATACCCGTCATGAAGCCGTCTTTGTCAAGGTTGAGCATGTTCTTGCCACTGATGCCGTACTTGACTTTCAAAGACTGTACCAAGTTGAACCACTTTTTTTAGTCTTGAGACCATTCTCGCATCTCGCTCGCTGATAGTCATACGGTCTGGAAAACCGCACGCATATCTCAGTGTGGCGTTTGCTAAAGTGGTAAGTCCACTTTGTACCCACTGGGAGTCTGTTCAGCTCTGCGAGCAAAAAGTTAATCATTTCTTTGACGTCGCGCGTTTCCGTGGCGGAAAAGCTCGAACAACCGTGCCAAATATGCTCGATTAAGCTGCTCTCAATCACGCGTAAACACCCTTGTTCTGTTTAGGGTATCACGCGGCAAGGCATATGTCATGCGGAGGGCGGAGGCGCAAGTGCTAATTGAAGAGGCTGTGTTTGACGGAACAAGGATTGATGTGCTCAATGGGAGCAGACTCGTCTGGACTAGTGGAAAGAACCGGCTCGGACTCAACAGGTTGCGAGCCCTATCAAAGCCCTATGCGAGGCCGAAAGTGTCACAATACGACGCGTGGGAACGGATCCATGCGGTGTCACCATTTTGTGTGGAGAACATGGATGAACAAGCTTAGGCGCGGTGGGCGCGGTGGAGCTTAGTTGAGAAGCCAGACAGACAATGCGCCTAGGGAAAATACATCGATATATATAGGCGCAGCTAAGAGCGAGGTAGCGGTCGCCAAGCCGTAGCAGCGGTGACGCGCTGGCCTAATGTAGTTATAGTAGAGCAGCGACGGCCCGGCGGAGACGCGCTTCGGCTGGATTACGGAGAGAGGTGATAGTACGCCTATATGGCTTCTTCCAGTATGATACAGTTAAAGAATTACTAAGTAGTTACTGCTTTGGCAGTTTATCAGCCCTGAAACACAAGAACTCCGTCCTAGAACTTTTGTGGCATCGCACAAGCAGCTTCTTCATGTCGTCCAACTGTCGCGTCATGACATCAACCTGCATTCCTGATTTATCTGTCGAATCCTGAACCGCCGCATAAGCAGACTGTAGCAGTTGCTCCATTTCAGAAGTCATGTAAGCTGTTAGTTTCTGGTCAATGAACTGGATATCGATCGTAGCTTGTAACATGCCACCAAACGAAAAACCATCAACTTGACGGAATGTCTCGACAATAGCGGTCATGGAGTGATGGTACAGATCAGAGACAATACGTCCAACCAATGATGGAGCAACAGTGACAACTTCAGAGTGTACATGAACAAGTTGTAGAAGCAGATGGTACACATACGGGCTAACGTCTGTCGGAATATCTTTGTCAGTCCACCGTACGGTTGGCTTTAATATACCTCTGCGAATAATTCGCGTAAACTGTGACCTCTTGTGCTTAACAAACTCAGTGAACAAGCGCTCATCAAACTGTCGCATAATGTTTCCGATGATATCCGAGTTATCGGTCAGCTGAACTGAAAATATGGACGTGAACCGCTCAAACAGTCTCACGACAATCGTGTTACTAAGTTCACCAAGGTTGCAGATCATCAACAGCAATCGTGTGTCCAATGGGACCGTCACAAGATGCTGACTAAATGTTTTCTCTTTGCTGGCATCTTGCTGCTGAGACTGACCCGAAAGCTCCTTATCTGATGCCATCGCGTCGTTCACAAGTCCTTCCAGCATTGCAAAAATGGAGTTGACGAGCTGTGTCTTCACACTTGATACCAGTTTTGACGATGGGGGCATAAGTACTTGCACCTCCGACCGCTTCTCCATAGGACTTACGTACATCACACGGTATATACCCTCCAAGACAACGTTCTCGAATGACAAAAAGACTGAAGGTAACTTTGTTCCACGATATGAACTGACAGGATGCCAGTCCTCAAGCATGTTCATCCGTCGAGCGTCTTGTTGCCAAGCCATGCAAGACGCGTTGACGCACCGCTCACGCAAAGTACCCATCATATTCCGCAGAATTTCAACATTTTTCGATGAGATGGACAAGCCAGCCAGTTCACTAGCTACAGCGCCGACAGAGCTCATAATTTGAGAAAGGAAGTATGTTGCTGACATACTATTCGTGTTGGCTGGCAGATATGCATACAAATCAAACGGCTTCGGTTCACGCGACTCTTTATCTTGTAGTTGTAATGCGCGCAATTCATTTGAGACTTTGCTCTCCGGCGATTCATCTTCCTGGTCTGTACCCAGTTTGTCATTCTTCAAGCTGTTTGCTAACATCGATCGCGCAGATAGTGATATGGAGCTTTCGTTTCTCAGACCCATTCCAATCTGACTTGCTTGATTCGAGCTGGCACTTTTGGGTGCTATCCGGCTGTCATTCTCAAAATCGGTTTCTACCCGGTGAAAGGGTCTTGGCTTTGCGGCTTTCTCAGCAGATTGAGCAGCTGTATTCAAGAAAAATTCAGACACACTGGACGCAAACGTCTCTATAATGTCTTTCACGTCCTGTCTTATCTCTGCATCCTGCTCTCGCGTAAACGTGAAATGAACACGTGATTCACCATTCTGTCCAGCAGGCAACGTCTTTTGTGTTTTTCCATCAAGAAATCCTGAGGCGCACTGCCAAAGTGTGCAAATGCCTTTTCCAAAATACTGTACAACTTCCTCCACGACGGCTTTCAGACGAACCCAAGTCATCACGATTTCTGGGGTATCACGTTCTATATCGGGACTGGTGTATGGGAGCTTGATCGCGTTTAAAAAATAAATTATCGGGTCTTCCACATTCTGCTTCTGTGCATCATCGAGATCCAGCTGGAGAATCTGTAGACACTTATTGAGCTCAAAGAATGCATCTTCCAACCGAGTCTTAAGTGAATCCAACTGTGTTTTGAGATACACCCAAATTGGGTTGTCTTCGACTCCAAGTTCCAGCAAAATGCCAATCTTGACAAGATATGATCCATCGGATGGATTAGTTTTAACCAAACTGGTCCACACTTCCTGTTTGTAGTCTTCGATAACTTCTTCTACTTCAGTCCAAATACGCTCCACTACTCGCCGTTGCTGAATGTTTAGCTCATTTAATTCAGTTGACGTTGGCAAAGTCCTAATCTCCTCCGTCATCGCTCGACCGCGTCGATAGTCACGAATAAGTAGGTCATTATTTCCCTATAAAAAAAATTTAGCATTTGTGTAGAACTAAAGCTGGAGGTACGTACCTGTTTGATGCTTGAGGCTAGAGAAGCAGGTAGATCAAATAGGTACCGTTGCTTGTCAATGAGAGATAGCGTGGCTTTCAATCGATCGCCCGCTAACTTATTGTCCATCAAGGGTTTCATGAATCGAGCAATTCTCTCATTTGAGTCTGTAGTCTTAGTGAATGCCTTCAAAACTAGACACCGTGCGTACCTTGAATACTCAGCTCTATATTTGAGATTCCCCAGTGTTTTTTCTCTTGCAGAAAGTCCTTTCGCATTTCAGAATAAGCAGCGTCAATAGCCGACTTCATTTTCACAAATGTGTCAAACTTTTGTTGTAATTCATCTAATGATCTCTGTCAGAATGGCGTAACGGATATTGTCGGGAGTTCACGTACGGTTTGAGTCCTTCAAAGCCGAATCGGTGCCGTCAACGGGTGACCCGGCAGAGAAAGAGAATTCCTTTTCATCAACTTCAGTTGCTTCAAACTCCATGGCAAACGGGTCCGTCAAGCCATAGAGCTTGTATACGGGATCGATTCCGTCATCCATGGTTGGTTCTGATGTTGCGGCCGCGCGACAATCAATTACGATTCGTCAAGGCAGGGAGACCCTAGCACGCTCGTTGCGCAGTAACCAGCAAGTTTCTCTACAGCTTCAGTCAAGCCAAACGAGAAGTAGCAAAATTGTAATCGACCACGGCTGTGCGTGTTTATCAAAGACCGGTATAGAGTGGGAGTTTTGGCGCGATGTACCATGTACACCGCGAATGACGCGTTTGCGTCGCGAATAATCGCAGCTTAAATCACGTGCATCTGCAAAATAGAGTTTATATGCTGTGCGGCGACATCACATTGAGCAATCTGTCAATATTGCATTGCTCGCCAAGGGAGAATCCACGGAGCCAGAATAGACGGGAAGAAAGGAGACGAAAATTAGGAATAAATATGTATGTGTACTGTACATAGTTGCTGGCTGGCGTGTATATGGTACAAGACCATATGGTTTACATGCCCAAGGCTTTGGCTGGATTCCGACGGCTGGGTGCGTGAGCGTGCGGCGCAGGCGTAGTCCCTCCGGGGCAGCGACCTGAGCCGCTCTTGGGACTTTTGCCTCGCAGAGCAAAAAAAATTCTTGACTTGTTCGTTCAAACTCCGTCACGTCTCATCCTCACAGGGCTGTTGCCTTTATAATCTCCCTGCTCCCGCACCTCCTCAAACCCTCTTCTGGTTTCATACCCCACCATGGAGCAAGAAAACAAAGCACATCGTCCCGTGCGGACAAAGAGCACAAAAAAGGCTTTGCACAATGGCGGACACAACGCGAAGGCGTTCGCGATCAACGCGCCTGGAAAGGCAGAGCGTATGATGCGTCGCACTCGAGATGTAAGCAGGTTCAGCAGCAATGCACGATATATATTTGGAGCAATCACTAACTGTTTTGCAGATCAATGAAAAGAAGTATCATGTGCCCATGGTCGACCGTACTCCGGAAGAAGCCCCTCCCGTAATTGTTGCTGTGGTTGGCCCACCAGGTGTACGTACTCAACTCATTCTCACCGTCGTGACAGATGCTAACGAGTTTTTAGACTGGAAAAACCACTCTCATCAAAAGTCTCGTAAGACGATACACCAAAAACACACTCAGCGATATTCGTGGTCCAGTCACCGTTGTCTCTGGCAAACGCAGGCGGCTTACGTTTATTGAATGTGGCAACGATCTCAACTCGATGATGGATATCGCCAAAATCGCAGACCTTGTTCTTCTCATGATTGATGGAAACTTTGGATTTGAGATGGAGACGATGGAGTTCCTGAATATCCTGGCTCCCCACGGATTTCCTCGGATTCTTGGTATTGCTACTCATCTAGATTTGTTCAAGTCGCCGTCAACTCTGCGTGCAGCAAAAAAGCGCCTAAAACACCGTCTTTGGACAGAAGTTTACAAAGGAGCAAAACTGTTCTATCTGTCTGGTGTTATGAACGGCAGGTATCCTGATCGTGAAGTTCTTAATCTTGCTCGATTCATCAGTGTCATGAAGTTTCGACCGCTAAAATGGCGAAATGAGCACTCTTACATGCTTGTCGATCGTGTAGTTGACATCACTCATCCAACGAAAATTGAGGAGGACCCGAAGACTGACAGGAAAATTACTCTCTACGGTTACATACATGGCACTCCTTTACAGTCATCCAACGCTCGAGTCCACGTTCCAGGTATCGGTGATCTTACAATTTCTGATGTTGAGCGTCTTCCCGACCCCTGTCCTACACCATTCCAGGAGAAGAAGGACGCCGAAGACGGTAAGGTTAAGAGACGGAAACGACTCGATGACCGGCTGAAAGTCATCTACGCGCCGATGAGCGATGTCGGCGGTGTTCTCATTGACAAGGATGCTGTGTACATTGATGTAGGATCTCGCAGTTTCGTTGAAGGAGAGGAGAAAGGTGTTGGAGAGCGTCTTGTTGTTGGACTTCAAAATGCCCATTCTGTTCTCGGTGAGAACAACTCCGGTATTCGACTCTTTAGCGGCTCCAATGCGATTAATGAGGTTAAAAAGCAGGAAGACGAAGACGAGTTCGAGAGTGACGATGAGACTGAAAAGAAAAACTCGGGACGGAAGGAGCTTCGTCATGGACGCAGTATGATCTCTGATAAGCCTGTTGCCGACTTTGACAACGATGACGATGACGATGATGAAGATAAGTTCGACGGTGATGATGACGATGACGAGGCGTACCGTCGCTCAGGAAAGGCACTTCTTGATGATGATGACGACGACGGTGACGAAGGAGCACAGAAGGAAGAGTTTGAGTTTGCGGATAGTGACTCTGATCTCGGTGATTATGATGACGACGAAGATTCTGAGAGTGGCGATCTTCGGTGGAAAGGAGATTTGTCTGGTCGTGCTCTCGATGATTATAAGTCGGGTCGCCGTCGTTGGGATATCGGAAAGCTTCTTTATCTTGATAACATTTCTCCCGAGGATGCCATCAAGCGGTGGAAGAACGAAGAGCTTGGTGATGACGGAGAAGAGGAGGATATCAAGGAGGAGGATGATGAAGATGAGGACTTTTTCAAGAAGCGCGAGCACAGTAATATTCTCAAGTCCACAGATGCCGAGGTGATTGATCGTACAATTCCTATGTACGATCAAGAGTTGTTGAAGCAGAAATGGGATCCTTCAGATACTCTTGGTTCCTTGGCTGGCCGATTTTTGACTGGTGGATCTGGTGACGACGAGGATGACGAGATTGACTCGGACGACTTTGATGACGATCTCGATGAGGAAGATCTTGCGGGTCTCGAGGATGACGATGAAGACGTTTACGGCGGCTTTGAGGATCTTGAGACTGGCGAGAAACATGCGGAGAGCACTTCGGTGAAGAAAGAAGAGAACGACGACGATGAGCCAAAACCTGAGTTGTCGGCTGAAGAAAAGGCCGCGCAGTATGAAAAGGAGCGCGAAGCTAATGCCAAAAAGAAAGAGAAGCTTCGTCTCAGATTTGAAGAGGAGGAGGTACAGGAAGACGATGGTTTGGGAGATGATGATCCAGAAAAGAAGATGTACGACACATGGCATGATGCGCAAAAGGCCAAGATTGCAAAGCAACTCGAGATCAACAAGGCTGAGTTTGACGAGATGGATGACGAGACTCGACAGCGAGTTGAAGGTTTCCGGGCTGGATGCTATGTGCGTATTGTGGTCAACAACATTCCATGTGAATTTATCGAGACTTTCGATCCTCATTTCCCTGTTGTCGTCGGAAGTCTCCTTGCTTCTGAGGACCGCTTTGGATTTTTGCAAGTGCGCATCAAGAGACACAGATGGCACAAGCGCATTCTGAAGACCAATGATCCTCTCATCTTCTCACTTGGATGGCGTCGATTCCAGAGTATTCCAATCTACACTACGTCCGATTCGCGAACTCGAAACCGTATGCTGAAGTACACCCCTGAGCATTTGCATTGTACAGCATCGTTCTACGGTCCATTAGTTGCGCCGAACACTGGATTCTGTGCCGTGCAGAGCGTTGCCAATAAGGCGGCTACTGGCGCATTCCGGATTGCTGCGACTGGTATGGTTCAGGAAGTTGACCAGAGCATTGAGATTGTCAAAAAGCTCAAACTTGTGGGTACTCCGTACAAGATTTTCAAAAATACGGCGTTCATTCAAGGAATGTTTAACTCTGCTTTGGAAGTTGCGAAGTTTGAAGGTGCGAATATTAAGACGGTTTCTGGTATTCGAGGTCAAATTAAGCGCGCACTTGCTAAACCAGAGGGACATTTCCGTGCTACGTTTGAAGACAAAATCTTGATGAGTGACATTATCATTCTTCGAGCTTGGTACCCTATCCAGGCTCGTAAGTACTACAACCCTGTGACTTCGCTCTTGATCAAGGATAAGACGGAATGGCAAGGAATGCGCTTGACAGGAGAAGTCCGTCATGAAGCGAACATTCCTGTTCCAGCACCTAAGGATTCACAGTACAAGACAATTGAGCGTGTTGTTCGCCGCTTCAATCCCTTGAGAGTTCCGTCGTCTGTGCGTTCAGAGTTGCCGTTCAAGTCGCAGATTTCGATGATGAAACCGCAGAAGCGCGAGGGATACATGCAGAAGAGAGCGGTTGTGCTGGGCGGCACCGAGAAGAGGAAACGGACGCTTATGCAGCAGGTCGAGACTCTTCGGAATGAGAAGGAGCGGAAACGTATTGAGAAGAAACAGGCCAACAAGACTGCGTATCAGAAAAAGATCGCAGAGAATGAAGCGAAGAGACTTGCTAGGGAAAAGAAGGACAAGAAGGAGTACTTCAAGAAGAATGGCAAGCGTGCGGCTTCTTCAGAGGGTGGTGGTCGCGGTAAGCGCCGTCGGGATGAAGATGATTAGAGAAAAGTCTGTTTTGTTTTACATTGGAGGATACGGTTCATGTATTGAATATAGAATACTGTCATTTGAAATTCTGGGATCTGTTATGTAGTCGTGTATATGCGTGTTACCTCCATAGTTTACTGCGCTGGGGTATCAGGCCGCGAGTCAGCAGAGTAAGTCATAGTCACTGCCTCATCACCAGCACCTTCCGCATCGCTATACACCGAGTCAGTCTCGTTGTTATGTTCCTCCTCCTTAGTCTCCATTTCCTGCAGAGCTGCCTTCTCATCAAACTCCTCCGCATGTTCAACTGTAACCTCGCCTGTTATATCATGTGCTTCCTTTTCGTTCAGTTCTGATGAGGCATCAGATTCTGGTTTTGGAGGTACCACTGATGCAAATTCAGCGGGCTCAATTGTACCATTCCATGCTTCAATAATTCGTAAAATACTGTTATCAAACTTCCGGCTCTTGATGGGCCGTCGCTCGTCGACTGAGTAAAACGGATTGCACACCAGAGAAATGTACGCAAAATGGATAGCCCGAAATATCTAATCAGACGTCAGAAGTAGATCAAGATACAAATGGATCAACTCACACTCTTGATTTCGCTTCCAACTGCTTCGCCGCTTGCAAAACCGAGAACAATCTTGACCCCGGTGTTCGTCATCCATCCATAAAGGGCCAGTCCGTCCTGAACAAACAGTAGCCCAAAATCGCTATCCGTTACTGTCTTATCCTGAATCCGTGCAGCAAATACATCCAGTGAAACATGTGCTAGAAAATGATACCGCAACTCAGCTTTGGCTCGCTTAACCGATGACGGCATATTTGTAGTGTCGGAGTCGTTCACGTCGATTGCGTTATGCGATGCGCCGAACCCGCGCACGTACAGTGGATTATTCTGATTGACTGTCAAAGACTGGTTTCATGCATGCTCCACAATTTTTAGACTTACGTCGCGGCCCATGAGGGCGACTAAATTGATTAATGCCGGCATTGTCGATGTTGACGGCTTGTTTGTGTAGTTGACTGGTTCGTGCAGACTGCACGTTTCTTGCTGCAACGGCTGCAGTCAAGGAAGCAAATATGCACCGAAAGTAGTGACAATTGTAATTCAGTCGAGTATGTATTTGCCAAAGCGCTTCTTGTGTTTGATATGTACAGTAGTGAAGCAGAATCTTTGTCCGTGTTTAATCTGTTCGAGCTGTTGGGACAAAGCTGTCACTAACTACACCATGGCTGGGTGCGATCGATGATGATGCGGCTGGGCGCGGAGCGACAAGGATCACCTCAGGATCAGAACTCCTTTTTTGCCCTACAGAGTATAAATATGAGCTTTGGATTATAATCTCTTTTAACGGTCAATACCCAGTTTCAAAAAGATGACACCGTCCGATCTAATTGTGGAAGAGCTTCTTGGGGTTGAATATGGCGAAGTTAACTACTATCTCCATGCCAAAGTCATCCGATGAAGTTCCTAGCGTTGTTGAGAAACTACGCGCGTTTGCTCAAATCTGCCGGTCAGGCAAACGCGTGGCGGTTGCAACCGTCTACTCCGGCATCGCCACCTCCAATTGCGACCCTGATGCAGTTGCAATGGCTCGTATGAAACCACATCAAAGACAGGCTTACGAACATTACCTTACGCATGGCTGTCGTATGCCAACTGCTGACTGGAAAGTTGCAACCTTATCAACTGCAAATTGTTCTCGCGAGTCTCTGAAACGCATACGAAAACGCCGTGATGCGATACGCATCGCCTACAAAAACCCCGAAATAACAGATGAAAACGCAAATTGGTTCAGTGGACGCCCCGGTTTGTTTCACATTTATTTGAACGCAATCAGCGCTGCTGAAAGTGTCAAAGCGACGCTTCGACTGGAAGAACTGGAATTGACGATCAGGAACGAGCCGAGTATGCAATTCTGCACGACATAGTACGTATCATTCAGTTCGCTTGTAAAAGCGAAAGCTAGGATATTAAGCTTGAAAAGCGTGAGTATGATTCTGCAATGCGTAGTTTGGATGTTTGACTATGCGGTTTGGAACATCGCAGAGGTCGGCAGATCAAGCACGCCGGCCACCAAGAAGTTCTTGATGGTAGTCAATCAGCCAGCATCACAGTTTCTGAACTTGAAAACTTCGAAGATATCAATGAATTGCTATAGAAAACAAGAAGGGCGCGAAATTTTGGGTAATTTAAGACTGGTATCTGATTTGGTTTTTGCAATGTGACATAATACGACCACATGCATGACTCCTGCTTTTTGTCTTCGTACAGTCTGTATTACATTATGCTATACATGAACTACTGACTTCGTCCATCTGCGTAGCTCAGTCTGTTTTACTCCATCATTTGCCGATTGTAGGAGCCGATCGTCAATAATGACCGATTGATATGCACCTCGTCGAGCGTTTATCAATCTATAGATTCAACTCTCAGCCGAGCATGACCTCCAAGTTTGCTTGAGTCAATCACTGAATAAACTGCATTCCCACTAATTGATCACATCAGTCCCTCATTCTCCTTGACAAACGCCTCAAACATCTCCCGACTGATTGACTCTGACTCCGTTCCTGTAACAGCGCGCATCATGTCCCTTAAATCTTGCTCTTGCACATTCGTATCTCTCGCTTCGATCGCTGCCTTGCGCAAGTCGTCAAGTGTGATGTATTGTTTCGTTTTGCGCCCTCCAATGAATAGATTAAATGCATGTACAATTTCCTTTGCCCGTCCCGCGGAGATTTCTCGTCCATCATCATTCCAGTTCTCTCGAACAGGCCGTTCTGCCGCTCGTTTTTCAATTTCTTGGATCTCGTGTCGCCGCTCCTCGTACTTCAACGCCATTATACGGAAAAATAGATCAGTTGATACAAGACCATCTTTGTTCACCGCAGTTTTCGTGATCTCTGTCATCTCCTCAGGGGAGACATCAAATCCCAAAGCCGAGATCGCATCCTGCAGGCTGTCTTCTGTGAACACATGCGTGCTGGGATCACTCGCCATTTCAATGACATCTTCGATCTCCGTGTATTCCTCCGCAGTCAGACCCAATTCTTCTGCTGTGGCTTTCTCCCCGGCGGAAGCTTCCATTTTCACCTCTTGAATCAGACCCGACCCTTCTGCTGCGACTTTATCCTCTGCAGGAGCTTCCGTTTTCACCTCTTTGGTCAGACCCAGTTCTTCTACCGCGACTTTCTCCTCGGCAGGCGCTTTCGCTTTCGTCTCCTTGGATGCTTTCGCTTTCACCTCTTTGGGTGTTTCCGCTGTCACTTCTTTGGAGGATTCGCGTGGTTTTCGAGTGGTTCGACGACGTTTTAGCTTGTGTGCTTCTTCAAACCTGTCAACAAGCTCATTAATTTCTTCCATTGTATCTGATTCATCCATAAACTGAACTAGTTTTTACATGGCGGTATATTTATTCGTATCGTATCCAAAACCCAACTGCAATTCCGGCCCAGAATCAACCTAGGGATCGACGCGCCGATACACATACATATCGGTATCGAGGATCTGTATACACAACACGATGTATATACGCGCGCGTGCACTATATGATGCACGTTATATTAACCCTAAACCTTTTTGTTTTCTGGCTGGTCCGAATAAATTTTCTGTTCGCGCGGCCTCCTCCCTCTTCCCTTTTTTCTTTTCTCCATAGATAAAAAAGACTCCGCAATTAGCTAGAACTCATATTCGACTTCGTGTACATTTATACAGAAAGGATTATGGGTGTGGACATCGGAGCTAGATGGAACTGCTTGGTTTAATATTCTGAAGAATCTTCTAATCTTTGGATTAAATATGGCCCTATGTATCCGCTTCATTGCGATCGCAGGGACGATAGAAACCGGCAGACATACGTTTATAGCAAGCACTCTCAGCTTGTACATATAGCCTTTGTACCTTTCTAAGATTTGAAGCTACGGCAGCTTGCTGAAAAAGTATCACTGTTCTGACATTTTACGTACATACATAAATTACATGCTGTTCTTGAGCTCGCGCAGCTTCTGCATGACCTCAACTCTGTCCTCAAGTCCGACAGCCTTCTTAATGGCAGGATCCTGTACAATAATGTCAGGTTAGCTCATGCATTAAACATCTAGTTGAAAAGAAGTAACGTACGGTGACCATCATGAACGGGTTGTAAGTTTTTTCATCGCCAATGGTGAACTTGCCGGTGGTGATCTCGTTCTCCTTGGTGAATTTCTCAAGCTTAGCGAGCGGCTCGTTGTCAAGGACGGTCTTGGCGAACTTAACGTTCGAGGCGGTGTACTCGTGGCCAGGCTATCACAGAGTTAGAATCTATGATGATCAAAATCAATTCATCGTAACGTACGTAGACAGCAGTGTCGTTGGGAAGCGATCCAAGGATGGTGTTCAGGGCGGTGTCCATCTGGGCGGGCGTACCCTCGAAGAAGCGGCCAGATCCACAAATGAAGAGCGTATCACCAGTGAACACAGCCTTCTCGTGAGTATCCTGGTCTTCGAAAAAGTAGCAAATCGAGTCCTGGGTGTGGCAGGGAGTGTGGAGCGCAGTGACCTTGACCTTAGCGCCGAGCATCCACGACGAGTTGTTCTCGGGAGTCTTGGTGACCTGGGGCGAGTTGAAGCCGGCAATGACGGGCAGGCTGGGATACTCGCGATGGAACTTGTCGTTGCCACCAGAGTGGTCGTAGTGGTGGTGGGTGTTGACAATGCCAACAAGTTTGATTTCGCCCTTTGCCTCGAGGTCCTTAAGAACGGGAAGAACTCTTGGTATTCTGTTAGACTGCTGCTTATCAAAATGAACTGCAAGTTTGTGCTTACTCCTGAGGCTCAGCGGGGTCGATAATCAGCGACTCTTTGGTGGAGTCGTCGGTGACAACATATGCGTAGTTATCACCGGTTCCCCAGCGCATCTTGATGTGTTGAATCTGCATGTTTCTGACCTACAGAAGCATATTGTCAGCAATTGAGTCAATCAAGGCGCTATAAAATGTCTAAATCCGGCGCCGACGTGTCACTAACAGGCTTGGGATCTGCTGGAAGAGTCTGGCGAACAGCGACTGCGTAGAGCACCACGACAGCAGCCAAAAACAGAGTGAGCGTGGCCAGAATACTTCTGGGACCCTGTGCCATATCTGAAGGCCAATTGAGTGGGAATTGTCTGCGCGGAGGCAATTCTCGAAGCCGGTGAAGAAACCCAAGTCTGCAAGACGAAACGACGGCGCCGACGCCTCACTCACTCACTCACTCACACACACACTACTTTCTATACGACACTGTCGCCGAGCGCGGCGAAGCCTGCTGGCGGAGATCACGACATACCTGGCGCAACGAAGCCGCAATTGACGAAGAGCAAAAGAACGAATGACGTGAACGAAGAAGCGACGAAAGAACAGAAGAGCGCTGAGCGAAACCAAGAAGCATTTCAGCCAGACCGATGTTGCACCGTGTGTTCTTCT
The DNA here is from genome assembly GCA_030705025.1 of Myxozyma udenii. NCBI lineage: Eukaryota > Fungi > Ascomycota > Lipomycetes > Lipomycetales > Lipomycetaceae > Myxozyma > Myxozyma udenii. Next base: position 18,298 of record JANIWG010000177.1, read on the forward strand.
GGTCGGCTCCAGGGCTTCGATATCGGGGCCCAATCAGTCGCCGCGCAAATCAGCTGGGGCGGTACACGACACTCGCTTCGTATCTGCTTACATACAGCCGCTGTATGTGCGGCTCGAGTGCAGTGCTTGAAAAGATGAGATCGCTGTAATGTCCTTAATGATCAGACGCGGGCCGGTACAGCAGGACGGACGGGCTGTAGCTGAACAGTAATTATCTCATATATGTAGGCCCAAATGACGACTAGCTCATCGCATTGGTGTTTATTCAGTCGATGAAACCAATCAATGAACATCGTCCTCATCGACTCCGGACCACTAATGCAGACGTGACCATATGTATAATTACAGTATGTACAAATACAATACAACGCAGCTATATATCTTCTCACCGCTCTAGCTGTCCGTCTCCTCGAACTTCGGAACAGCATCTCCTTCACTAGCAGCTGCCGCGGTCACTGCTTTCTTTCTTCGTTTACCGCCCGCACGAGCGTCTGATGACGGCAGCACTCGAGTTCCATACAGCACAAAGCCGCCTCCCGATTTCGACGTCATCATCGGATGCGTCCGTCCCGGAAACACTTGGTACTTTCGTACTCTTGTTTCCAGTATCGTCGGTGCAAGCACTCGCAAATCTGCCATCAAAGCGTGGGCTGTACTCACCAGCGGCTCTTTAGCCGTGTGATAAATCACAATCTGCCGAGACCCTTCAAGAGCTGGGATTAACTTTTCCAACAATGGCACGACCTCCAAAGTAGTCGCAGTGATAAGTCTACATAATTTGTCAGAATCAGTTTCTCGCAAGCAAAGTAAATCACCGCAACAAGCTTACCCGTCGTAAAAGCCTTCACGTAGATTCACAAAAATCGTGTCTAGCTCTTTCCTCCGAGCAATCCGCCGATAGTACTGCCCTCTCCGACTCGACTTCATGTTCGCCAGAGTCTCTGCTGACAACTCACGCACGTCTTGATCAAGTTAGCTGTTTAGCTCCCTCATTGAATCTTCAATATACGCACCTTCCTCCTCCTCGGGGTGATACAGCTGAAACAAGTTCAGGCTTCTCACCATTGTCTCGATCATAGATTCGGGAAAATTCATGTACTTGAGATTATCGTAGTTCGGATGTTCGTTCTCATGAACAACAAGCACTGTCCCCTCTCCTCCCATTCGCTCCAGCATCGCACCAAGCAGCAATCCTCCCGTCTCGTCGACAAGAATGTAGTTTCCGCCAGGTCGAACATTTCCCAAACTCATCATCAGTCCCAGACTTTCTGGCGTAAGCTCCATAATCCGCTGGTAATCCTTGTATTGAAAATACTCGATAAGCTCAGAACTTGTCACGCTCGACGGAGTGAATCGTCGCAAAAACTTTGCTTGTTTCCGTCTCTTGTACTTTTGTTGTGAAAACACCGATTTGTTGTGAAACGTCGTGTGCGATTTAATGACCTCCTGAATAATTTTCTCTCCATCCGCCGTCTTCTTCAAACGCTCGATATCGGCCATGGACAGTTTTTGAACCGACGGGTCGTCTATTGTCCGTTCGTTGGTCTTGATCAGCTGTTCAGGCACAGGCGTGCCCTCTGCCGTTCCAGGCTCTGTTTCACTTATGACCTGATCCTCATCGTTACTGTCCTCGCCCTCAGCGTCCGCGTTCATATCTGACGACGCAAACAGTCCCTCAGAAGAGTACAGAACATCAACATGCTTGTCGTCTCGCATATCATACGTGTATCCAAACGGACGTCCCAAGATGTCGTCTGCGAAAAATGATCCAAACTTTCCAAGATTGACAGTCGTATGTGCTGCCATCTTCGTAAGACGTAGCGTCGACGAAGGCAATCGAATCAGCACATACTCATTTGGCTTTATTATATCTTCGTCCATTTTTGGTTTGTATACTTTTGCAAGTCTATGCTTTTGAAGAGAGCAATGCTTCTGAACATGACTTTCTGAAGTTTTTCGACGTTGGGATAAATCTAAGTTCCACTGTAAGAGGTTCGTACTCCCAGCAGCTTAATGGTGACGACGTGTATACGCTTGAACGTATGTCCAAGCCGGCGCCAATTAGCAAAAAAAAATCAACTTTGAAATAAAAATCAGCATTGAATCTATAAAAGTCTGGTTAAATGTTACAAAAAGTTGTATAGCAGTGCCTCTGTTTAGAGCCTGTCCTCTTCAGTTTTTACTTTTTTTCATTTTTTAGGCGCCACTACCCAAAGGTATAGCAGAAAAAAGTACTCTGAGCCGCAACTCTCAAAAAAGGCTGTGATCAGTCACGTGAGTTTGTTTACGCGTTTCGCAAACCTCCCAAAACTTAAAATGTATATACGCGTCTATCATGTATATCATCGATCTGTACACTCACACATGCAGTAAGCAAGTTATTGGTTGCCGCTCTGCATTAATATTCAGCTTTGTAGTTGCTTAAATGGAGGTTGTTGAGAAGCCTGCAAAGTGCCTGGCAGAATACCGCAGCATGCAAGCTGCTTTTTCGGCGGCTTTAACGTTTTTCTTTGAAGAGCTGGAAGGAAGCAATTCAAGCGAACGGCCGGATCAAATCTCAATTGCAAAGTATGTTGCGTATCATTTACAGAGTCTAAGCTGTCATGATACGCTGAGAATTTTATATCTTTTGGCCAGAGACTGGAACTGGTCAGAAGAGCGGCAAAGTTATCTGATAACGCTCATTGCGATGGACTATAAAATTCACCAGTTACTACAAGTCTACACCAGATTGGCTCATGATCCAACTTGATACAAGCGCTCTGCTCCATTTACGACTTTCATAGACTGTTTACCTGTTAATGATTATCGTCCTTTTTTTCATGAGACGCGCATGAAATTGCCCTGTTTTCTGCACCTCTTGCGTGTTCTGAACACCGAAGGGAATTTGTCCGACGGCAGATACATAGAGTCAAGCGAGAAGCTATACTAGAGACTGCGTCGGTGCTATCGATGGCACTATGATAGTTGTCAGACATCCAGCTAAGGAGGCTATGGCATATCGATCGCGAAAAGGCACGCTCGTGCAGAATGTCATGGCTGCATGCTCCTTCGACTTCAAATTTGTTTACGTCAATTCAGGCTGGGAAGGGTCGGCTCACGACATGAGAGTGTTTCAGGACAGTATTGAAACTGGGGACTGTGTTATTCCGCCAGGCCGCTACTATTTGCCTGAAGCGGGGTACGCCTGTAAGAATGGACTCATGGTTCCATACCGAGGTGTGCGCTATCATCTAAAAGAGTTTTCGAAAAGGGCGCCGAAAAACGCGAAGGAGCTTTACAGTTTGCGCCATGCACAGCTTCGGAATACGATCGAACGGATATTTGGAGTGCTGAAGAGATGATGGGCTATCCTGCACAAAGGAAATGATTACCCTCTTGAGACGCAAAGAAAATTGCCCATTGCTTTGTGTATTTTGCATAACATCATCCGGGATTTTGGTCAGTCGATCGCGGAGTTGGAGGAAGTGCTAGACCCTCTACCGGATGACGCGACATCCGCCAGTCATCAGAGCGGTGCCTCAACTTACAGGGATTCTGCAGATGACAGACATCATTCACGACTTATATATGATCTGCGGGACAGGCTTGCGGCACAGATGGCCAGGGATTCGGGTTTGGAGAGGGCGCATAAAAGGCTTCGTGTAGAGTGATCGCGTATATGTGTTTA
>JANIWG010000178.1:0-21716 GCA_030705025.1 Myxozyma udenii
CGGTTTTCGTTTGAGGCTATAGCTAACCAGGTCATACTTGAGCTTCAAAGAGCATTTGCTTTTAATCAGCATCACATAGCAGATCAGTATTTGTGGCATCGATCATAGGTCCAAGGTGGTTGCACGGAAGAAGTGGAGGAAGGAAGGAAGGAAGGAGAGGTGAGAGATGAGAGCTGGAAGTGGGGGATATAATGCATTGATGAATGATTTATGTGAATTGATAATATGATATAAACAAATGATTGATATGTGCTATGTTATTCGGATAGATATGTGATAATGCTATTTCAGTTAATACCCATTGTGCAGATTGATTAAACGAGTTACAAGTTGAACGATGTAGTTACACGTAACTTATTGCAAGTGCAGTTCCTGAAAATATGCAGTCAGTGTTGAGCGGCTGAGCCTCTCGACCGATCGATCTCGCCTCGACCTCTAGGGCCGCTGCTGTATATACATACAGTACGCGAGTATCCAGAGCAAAGTAATGAATAGTTTCAGTCACTTCAGTTTTTAGTGTTCTCATAAATGTGACGTGATTAGATGCGAAAACGCAAAATACTTACGGATCACGACCATGGCACGCAAATAATATCGACTCGGTTCATCTTCACTCGATCGCGGCGTACGCATAATGTTAACCGTATTTACGACATCGATGAGAACAATACGTTTTTAAAAGTTCGACATACATAAAATCACGACGCAAGCACAGTTAAAAGAGAGGACGAGACTAGACGATACATTGTAACATGAAGACAAAACAAAAATACACGACGACACATGCCAAATGGAATATAAAGAGATCAAAAGTTTAAACGACATGAACATAGAATGACTTTTTTTTTTTACTTTCTTCTTGTCACTCTGTCTATTGAAAAATATAATAAACACAAGACGGGAAGGCGTCATGCACATGCTCAGCAGTCGCGTAGTTATACGCGCATCTAAGGCACGTTGAACAACGAGAACTGTCGCACGATGCCGGGACCGTACTCGTCGTAATCTTTCTTAGTGTAGCAGTAACTCTTGAACTCAGCAGTCTGAGCCAACAACGATCCACCAAACCACACCGCATTCCGCTGACGCTTGTGACTGATGACCTGGACTTCAAGACCACCGGATCTAGCACCACTGAGCTCTTCTGAACGGTGGATGCGCGCATCAACAATGTGCTTAATATCACGCTGCAGACGACGACCAAAATCCCGGAACATTGTCGAACCACCAGACAGAACAATGTTCTTGTAGAGACCACGACGGACATCAATGGGACTGGTCTGAATGACGGTGTCGACGACTTCTGGGAGAGGAGTCAGGAAGTCGGAGCTTGCGATTTCAGGGTTGAAGAAGATTTCGGGGGCAAGGAATCGCTCGTAGCCGACGTCGACGGAGATCTTGCGGCCAAGACCCTGGTCGACAATGTACTTTTGGAAGCGCTCGGGTTCACGATCAAATCTGTTGAACTCTTTTACGATATCGGGGCAGACGTAGCAGTATTCCTATGATTGATAGTTGTCAGCTTCAGTTGGGTTGGAGTTTTTTTCACGCCGGATAGACTCACCTCCTTGATCTTCTCGGCGGTGCGCAGACTCGAATCCGGCTCGTTACGATCACGCAGCAGACTCTGAACAAAGTATGTAATGTCGCGGCCAGCGATGGGGATGTTCTTGATAGCGGACGCGATGACGTAACCTTCCGCGACGGGGATAACGTGGGTGACACCGTCACCCGAGTCGATTACTGTACCAGTGAGCGATCTATCCTGGACTTTACTTGACGTCCACGATGCAGCAAGAGCAAGAACGGCCTGGACGGCAATGTAGAGACCTGCGCAGTTGAAGGACTCGAACATGATCTCGGCGGTCATTTCGCGGTTTTCAGGAGGATTGAGTGGGGGCTCGGTGAGCAAAAAGTGATGATCCTCTGGTTCGCAGCGAAGGTATTTGAAGATGGAGTTTTCCCAAAACCGCTCCATCAGATCCCAGTTCTCGATCTGGCCATGGCGAATCGGGTAGGAAATGCCGTAACCTATTTGGGAGAAGCCCGAGTCAGCAAAAGTCTGACGCGACGGCAATGGATTAGATGCAACGTACCGGGACCGTTGGAAGCTTCGATTGCCTCCTGGCCGATGAAGAAGTCGAGATCCTCGGTGCCGCGCTTCTGGGACAGGTGGCCGCCACTGGAGCCGCCTGCGCCGGTGAGGAACGACGGCTTGGAGGGTGGAGGAGGACGGCCGGAGCCGGTTCCGGTTTGGCGGGTAGCAATTGCTGTTGGGAAGACAAAGGACGGGGAGTCGTTGCCGGCAAAACCAAGCTTGGTGAGGCCGGTGCCGCTGGAAAGTGTTAGCAGGATGACGTTGAGAAGCGCGGAGGATGACGGCGGCGGCGACGACGACGACGGCGGTGGTTGCCGGGAGTCGCGCCGATCGAAGCGGATCCGGGAGCAACGTACTTGTCTGGGAGGTGTTAGCAAAAGGAAAAGCAGACTGAACTCAGCAGCTTGAAGACGACATACCCATGACAACGGCCGGGGTCTGGAGATGCGACATTGGAGGATGGGGGAGGGGTGCGAAGCGGGAGAAGCGGTGAGGACGAGCAGACGCGCCGACGAAGAGACGCAGACGCAGACGCAGTCAATTGGACCCGGCAGGCGATCGCGCAGAAAAGATCAGACGTCCCCGGCTTGGATCTGGACTGCTGTGCGTGCGACTGGCTGGCGAGTGCGGGGGGGATGGGCAGAGAAAACACAGACGGGGGGAAGGTCGATTGTATTGTATGTATCTGGGCCTCCTTGCCCGGGGATCGCTTTCCACGCCGAAACCCGCTCTGTCTGCGCCGCCCCGGAACACCGCCCTGCCCGTCACCCTTACGGTCACGTGCACTCCTCCAGCCCCGGCTCGCCCTCACCTCACCTCACCTCTTCCCCTCCCCCTTCCCCTCCCCCTCCTTCCCGGCTCTACGCTCCAGCATCATGTAGTCACTAAATGCATTCGTCTCCTGTCTCCATTAAACTAATATATCACAACCGTCACCCCTCTAGACATCAGGATCTGACTCCCCCATCTCCTCCTCATCATCATCATACTCCTCCCCATCCTCCTCATCGTACTCCTCCCCGTCCTCCTCGTCTTCATCATCGTACTCCTCCTCGTCGTCCTCATCCGTCTCAACACCCCCCTCTTCCTCTTCACGGCCCCGCACAAGCGACGCCGCAGCCGCAAGCCGCCCACCGCCCTGCTTCGGCGCAGCCTCCTCGTCCTCGTCCGAGTCAGACAACTCCGGCACCGGCTCCCGCCAAAAATTCACATCTGTATACCGCTCGTCTCCAAGCTGAATCGAAATCGGAGGGAAAAAGTGGTCCACAAGATCCGTCATATGTACATACGAGCTTTTGTATCCTGCAAGCTCAAGCAGCTCCATGTGAACGTCCGCGTTCGAGTTGATTGTGAATATCCGCGACGACGGCACCCCGACCGATCGGTACGACAGCGCGTCAGTGATTCGATTCCCAAATCCAGCGTAGAACGGAGTGCTCTCGCGTAATCCAAACAAACTCTGAATATCCCGCAAGCACGCCATTTTGAACACTTCTGGTTTCCGGTAAATCACCTCCCGGCGCAGCGCAGCGATCGTGCGGTCCGGCGACAAAATCACAGGGCCATCCGGCAGCTTATATTCACCCTGCTCAATACCCCGCAGATAATGCCGCGTCGAGTCCGCCTGACCGACGGACCGAGATGTGAGATACATCAAATTGTATCCGTTGTGCGAGATATCAGTGAACAGCTTCGCAACACCCGCATGCGTCCAGTCACGTCCCAGCATCGTCAAAACATGTCCCAACGCATCTGACTTGGTGATCGTGCCGTCGATGTCTGAAATCACAATAGGCACGTCGTACTTCCAGTAGAACATGCGGGCCGTGCACAATGCCCGTCCGCCATTGACACTGAATGACACCGGGTTTGCACCAGGCTGCAGCTCCAAGCTCTTGAGCTGGTCCGAAGTCAGCCGCAAAGTCTTCACGTATCGCTGCTGCTCCCTCTCCTCCGCTGCCTGCGGAGACAGAAACTGCGATGGGTGCGGTGGTGGCGTCGACGGCGGTGTCGTAAGTTGAGCAGTAGATTTTGCCGCATCCGGCATGTCTTTGACAGATGCTGAAGATGATGGAACATCAATAGACTCATCCGGCTCGTAATCAAACTCCATCGAGCCATGGTGGCCCAGGTTATGCCGCTGCTGTACAGCCTTATCCCGCGCATCTTCGCTCGCGTAAATCCACAAGTTGCCGTGATCATCCGCAGCAATCAAGGACGCAATCTCTGTGTTGATTGCAAGCTCCTCTGAAAGAATCTTCCGCGCGACCGACTCGGCTCTGGCGGTCTCTTCCTCGCCGGCCTTGTATCCCCGCATATCAAGTACCAGATCACCCGAGTCAGTAACAGTTGTTGGAATTCGCGAAACGCTAAGTTTCCGACTGAGTTCTTTCGCTCGCTCAATAGCCTGGTCCCGACTCAGCGGAGGACTTCTTGATCGATGTATAGGTGTGGCTCCCGAGCCAATATGCACGGCACTGGATGACTCGGGATCATCGGTCTTTAGACTACTGAGAAGCTGTCGTGTGAGCTCGACAGACGGCCACACGTTTGTCGAAGTCGCGCGACCGCGGGTTGTCTTTGCTGGTATCGGCGACGCCGGGGCTGCTTCGGCGCCGGTGTCTGAATCAGGCGGTGAGATCGAGTAAGTTGAAGGTGTGTGCGATCCTGAGATAGGAGCTGAATGAGCCACACCAAGACTAATCTCTCCGTTTTGCAGCGCACGCTCAATCGCTTTGTCTGCGCGAGCGTCCATCGTTGGCGTCGAGGTCACGGGCGGCATGTTCGGCTTCAGACGAGCATCGGAGGCGAAAGCGGGGTTCAGACCCGCCGAGGAAGGAGCGGTTGCGATGCTTGCAGATGAAGCTGATTTGTCGCCAGTGAGATCAAGATACTCTGGCTCTTGAAGGGTTGTAGAGCTCATGTTGTCGGGTGTCGTTGGGGAAGCCGCGGGCGACGACGCGGTGGACGACGACGGAGACAGTACCGGCGACGTAAGCAAGTCGGAGGGAACGTCATTGTCGGTCTCGAAGACAAAAAAGGCCTCGCCGCCGTCACCCAGCTTCATTGCAAGGTCCTTTTTCTGGCCGTTGACGGAGAAGTCGACCTAGAAGCGGAGGAGAAAGGGTCAGGTTAGGAATTCGGATTATGGTCGGGATCCGGCAGGCAGCCGGCGAGGATCAGCACGCAGACACACACACACACCTTCTTCTGGGACGGCTGGAGCAGCGCAAACTTGCCAAAGCGGACGTGAAACGGAGAACACGCGAGATCTCCTGCGACTGAGTTAGCGACACGGCAGCGGCGAGAGAAAGCGCGGGCGACTGACCATTTTCCTGCTCGACGACGATGACGTCGATGGCGCCGGTGAGCGTGGCGGGGTTGATGGAGTTCCAGGTCTTGGAGACGGAGCCGATGGCGCGGCCGACGTACTGCATGACGAGAACGCCGTCGGAGGGGCGAGAATAAGGCGCGAGAGAGACACGAGGCGGAGTGGAGACAGAGAAAGGGCGAAAAAAGAGAAAACACGGGCGGAGAGCCGGACTCGAACAGCGGATCGAGATCCAGCCATATTAAACTCCGCGAAGACGCTCAAGCCGTGATAATTCCCAACACGGCTTTGTTAAGCTTCTCCCCCAGCGCGCGCAGCCACGGACGCCCGCATCCGAACCCGAGCGCTTCTCCGAACCCGAGTCTGGCGGGCAGTATTTGTGTCCCCGTGTTACTGCTGGCACACTACCCGCTCGCACTGTCTACTATTCTGGGGCCGCATGGCTCCCAAGGAAATTTTTGTTTCTCCCATATGCTCTCTCCATCGCCATACATACATCCCATCCCCTCGATCGTCATTGTTCCCTTCTTTTCTGCCTCTCGCCACTCCTCCGAGATACGTATTCGAGCGACTGCGATGTTGTTTGCGCTCGTTGCCTGCGTGCTTTCGCTGCTGTGGCTTCTCCACCGCGCCACGCGTCTGCTCCAGATCCCAATCCCGACCCTCGTCCACCTCCTCGGCATCGACATCCCCACCCCGCCACGCGTCTGTCTCGACTCCGTCTCCTCCGACTCTATCACGCTCCACTGGTCCCTCCCCGACCGTGCCTCCTCCGTTGCCAAGCATGTCATTCAAATGAACGGCCAAAATGGTGCGTATCGCGTTTCTACGCGTCCCTCTATCTCTCTGATCCTCGGGCCGCGCGTCGCGTCGCGACTGATCGTTACACCTACTAACGCACTCCAGTTGGCGAGAGCGAAAAGAGCGAAACTACCGTCACCATCACCGGTCTGAATCCAGATCAAGTGTACGGTGTTTGCGTTTTAGCAGTACGTGTTTATCTGAAAAGTGTCTTCTTCACTCACTAACTGATCTTGCTCCAGGTCAACTCAAACCACTACTCCGCCGCCGGTCCACTAATCCGGCTACGAACGCGACGAAAGTACGAAGACCTAGTTCTCACAAACATTCAATCTGTTGGCCGAGAGATCACAGACAAGTCGCGCAGCGAGCCCAACACGCCATCAAAGACCACCGGTGCAAGTTACAAAAACGAGATAGTACGAACCCAGTTCAAACGCGGCAACCGTGACGTCTCTGGATCATCCCGACGCGACAGAGGCGAGACTTCTTCATTCACTGCTGCAACACAGCCCTACACTATTGAGTCGCTTTCTGCAGAACTAGATCAAATCCGCGCGGAAATCACCGAAACGAGTCTACAATCAGCGCATGCTGAGGCTGAATATGCCGCTACGGAAGCTATACTGCAGCCAGAGCTTGAGTCATTACGTGAGAAGCGGAAACTAGAAGACGCTGCGCGAGCGCAAATGCGGAGTGAAAACAAGGCACTCGAGGAGTCGAAGCGCAACTTGGATGCTCAAAAGTCTCGAGCGGAAAAGGCTGTGAAGCAACGGCTCGACGCGATTGAGAAAGTGCGGAACGATTTCAAAAAATGGGAAGAGGATATGGCTGGTGTTGATCAGCGAAAACTGGACATTGATCGACTAACCGTCGAAATGAGCAAGGAGATTAAAGAGCGTGAAAAGGAGTCAAAGGAAACGTTGAATAACGGACACCAGCACATTGTTAAACTTGAAGACGAAATCCGTAGGCTGATTGCCAAAATCAAAAAGGCTGAGACGGAGAAAAGTCCTTACAACACTGACGAAAAGCACGAGAATGCGTTTGCAAAGTTACTGCACTCAGAGGATCAAGAGGATGTAAAGCTTGAGCGAAACTGGAGCGAAACTCAAAAAGCACTCGAGCTGCGCTATGTGGACGTCTACAACCAGTTCCAGGCTGCAGAGGTTGAACTGCAAAAGGCACAACAGGTTCTGAATGTTCTTGTCATGCAGATAGGTGGTGCAATGATGTCGCAGCAGAATGCTGTGTCCAATCCTGCTTTGATTGGTACCCCTGAGGGATCTAAAACGACAAAACGACGCAGTCGTACGCGAAACAAGGCACGCCAGGTTTCTTCGCCAATCATGTCATACCCGTTGCATGACCCACGGTTTCCGGATGCATCAACGTTCAATAACTTACAATATGGCTCCTTACATCACATGTCTCAACCACAAGGTATAGATTCGTCTCCATTGCAGCAGGATAATTCGGGCTCGTCGATATCACTATCGCTTGTTCCGAGCTATAACCACAGTTTGACTGCTCCGCCCTCGATGATCAACTTATTTGCCAACTCTGGGTCTAACGACATCACTTCGCCTGATGACTTACTGAGTTCTGGCGGCATGGTTAGCCCGTCCGTTGACATGCTTCTTCCGTCAAATTTGTTTGTTACCGACGACATGCCACAAGAGCTAGAACCTCCGTTGCCTGAATTTGAGCTCGAGCGGGACCCTCCCGCGGCGACTACTACTAGTACTGAGCAAGGTCCGTTCTCGGCTGCAGCTGCGTTCCAAGGTACTTCGCTTCTTCATCCGGGTATTTCTGCGCTGCGTCCGTCCACGTCTGCCAACAGTAGCGTCACGAATCTGCTCATGCCGTCGCCGCAAGGACCAGCGCAAAGCGGACTTTCGACGCCCTCTGCCGCAGCTCGATCAAGCGCCGCTCCATTCTCACCGTTGTCGGCCACGTTTTCACGCAATGGCAGTTCGCTGTCACTGCATCATCATGGCTCCCAGTCGAATTTCTTTCCTGTCGCTAGTAGCATGAAAAACGTATCACTGCAGGCGCCGCCGTCTCCATCTATTGGCACGGATTCATCGCCGAGATTAGAGTCGTTAAGCATCAGTCTTAGTAATAGTAACAGCAGCGGAGGTGGAGGCAGAAGTACCCCTGAGATACCTTCAACCGACGGCAATGCTGGAGATTTTATCATGACCACCACACCGACCACATCGGTGATGTCCGACTCGTCTGGTTCTCACCGTGCCGACGCAACCGGTATGAATGGATCCAGCGTCGCTCGCGGCAGTGGTGGGACCGAAGCTGTGGCGAAGCGATCGCCGAGCCGTCGATTGACGTTTAGCTCAATGGGTGGTGGTTTCCAGGCATTCGGTAGCAGCATCGGTAGTATTGGGCGAAAGAAGGAAAGTTTCGACGGTATAACGCCGACCACGCCGTCGCATGTCTCGAAAAATCCGGTTCTCTCATTTGGTCGCGAAGTGAGCAATGTTTTTTCGTCTGGGTCGCCTTTATTCGCAGGTCGTAGCGGAGGTCGGTCACAATGGGATTTCTCCAGCATGGGACAGTCTGATTCGTCAAAACGTCAGCGTCAACATCAACATGGTGACGACGACGAGCCGTCGCAATCCTCTGTATCGTCGACTTGACCTCCGCAATTGACTCACCTTTTTTTTTGCTTGTTTCCAGAACCTGCTTGCTACAGCTTTCTTTGGCTTTCTTCCCTTCTTTTGGTTTCTGCTTTTCTTGTGCATTTTTTTACGTGTATGGGCGTGGTTTGGGTCTGGTTGTGTATATATGTGTTTGTACATATGAATGTTTCCTCTGTTTTTGTAAATATATATAAGTCTTTAGGTCTTTGGTGACTTTTTCCTTCTTCTGGAACCAGTCGTTTGATCTCACGTCCATTAAAAACAACAGATTCACCCGACAGCGACTGCTTTATTTGACCGATGCTGCTACATATGCACGCTTCTCGGAATTGTTCAAGTACGGCCCGCCGAGTATTACGTATATAGTTAATCAAACGGTTAGCTATAGTTAGGCACATACTTAATTACATCGCTGTATATGAAACGTTTATATACCCAAAGATCAGACCAAAGAATCGATGACCGACAGCACAAAGTAAAAAAAATAGCTTTAGTCAAATATAAACAAAAAAAAAGGATGCATGATTGTAAGTCAAAATTCAACGCGTAAATATACCGATATCGTCACAACAGAAATTTGTTTTTCTTTTTTTTTTTTTGGCGGGGTTATTAATGTATGTAGATTATATATGTTACCAAGTGGATGGTTTAATGATGGAAAAGTCGCACGTGGTTCTCAACATACACAATGTTCTTCGAGTCCGCAGCCGCAAAGACGGCGTCGTCCTGGATCGAGCCGCTGGCGGCAGCAATGTACCGGACGCCACTTCGAGCAGCACGGTAAACGTTGTCGGCGAAGGGGAAGAAAGCATCGGATGAGAGCGCGACGCCATCAAGCTTGGATATCCACTCCTTGCGCTCCGCAGTAGTGAGCGGGACAGGAATATGACCCTCGGCGAACTTGGACTCGTATTCTGACTTCTCGGGCTCCTCGTCGGGAACCTGGTTCGAAACGTAAAGATCAATCGCGTTGGACTTGTCGGGACGCTTGACGCCCTTAGCCCACTTGAAGTCAAGCACGCGAGGGTGCTGACGCAGCCACCAGTTGTCGGCCTTGTCGCCGGCGAGACGGGTGCAGTGAATGCGGGACTGCTGACCTGCACCAAGACCAATGAGCATACCGTTCTTGGCGTAGGCGACAGAGTTAGACTGGGTGTATTTAAGAGCGATGGTAGCAACAATCAGGTCAGTCACAGCGGAGGCAGGGAGCTCCTTGTTCTTGGTCGACACAATGTCCTTGAACGAGCTAGCGTTGATGAACACGTCGTTGCGCTTCTGCGAAAGACTGACTCCGTAAACCTGGCGGGTCTCAATCGCCTCAGGAGAGTACGCGGGGTCGATCTGGAGGACACAGTACTTGCCGGCCTTCTTCTTCTTAAGAATCTCAAGCGCCTCCGGGGAGAAGCCAGGGGCAACGATACCGTCGGAGACTTCCCGCGAGATGATCTTGGCGGTGGTGGCATCGACGGTGTCAGAAAGCGCGATCCAGTCACCGAAAGAGCTCATGCGGTCAGCACCGCGGGCGCGAGCGTAGGCAACGGCAAGGGGAGTCATGTCCTCGTCGGCAATGTCATCAACGAAGTAGATCTTCTTCTCGACATCACTGAGGGGAACGGCAACGGCGGCACCGGCGGGTGAGACGTGCTTGAACGACGCAGCTGCGGGAAGGCTGAGCGCGATCGAAAGCTCCTTTACAAGTGGCCACGAGTTCAGGGCGTCCAGAAGGTTGATGTAACCGGGTGATCCACTGAGAACCTTGAAGGGGAGCTCGCCCTGACGGACGAAAGCCTGAGCAGGCTTCTGGTGGGGGTTCGCACCGTAACGGAGAGTAAGCTGGCTCTTTCCCTCGGCGTATTTCTTGCGGAAAAAGTCTGAAATGGCGGCATCGTACTCGGCGGTGTGCTCAAAAGCCTGGAGGTTTGTTAGTTTAGCAGATCGGAAGTCACGGACCAAAGGAACAACGGACCTTCAAGGCATAGCTGTTGCGGGCAGCGGCGCTGATCTCGCCAGCGTCAAGCTGCTCGAGAAATCCGGGGTAGTCAGAAGGATCTGAGAGAATAGTCACGCGGACGTGGTTCTTGGCGGCGGCGCGGAGAAGAGTGACACCGCCAATATCGATCTCCTCGACGGCTTCCTCGATAGTGACGTTGACCTTGGAGATGGTCTCCTTGAAGGGGTAGAGGTTGCAGACGACGAAGTCGACCTTCTCAATGCCCTGCTCGGCAAGATCGTGCTGGTCGGTCTCGATATCACGAGCGAGAATACCTGGGGGAGAGAGAGAGAACGGGTTAGTGGTGAGAAATAGAGGTGCTGCGTCATGGGAAATGTACCTGCGTGGACGGCGGGGTGGAGGGTCTTGACTCTGCCAGAAAGCATTTCGGGAGCGTGAGTGATGGCGGAGACATCCCTGAAAAAGTGTTAGATAGCAGGGAAAGGTGGTGGTGAAGGAAGCAAGGGAAGACTGGGGGTGACTGACTCGACAGGGAAGCCGGCCTCGCGGACGAGCTTTGCGGTTCCGCCGGAGGCGAGCAGGCGGATGTTGTGCTTGACTAGGCCCTTGGCGAGGTCAAGGAGACCGGTCTTGTCGTAGACGGAAAGAATTGCGGTCTTCATAGTGGTGGTGGGGGGAAGGGGCGGTGAAGGGAAGAGGGGAAGGAGGGGAGGAGGAGAAGGAGCTTGACTGGAGAGTGGGAAAGTCGCGATAGTTTAAGGCGCTGTTTCGTTCTTTCTTTCTTCAACGCGGGGCTGAAATCTGAAAAGGAATTTCTCAAATTGTACGTTCTCGCCTGGATTTTTTTCTGCGCAGAACGTCATCGTCCAGTACGCGCCCCTTGTGCGAGTCGCGATGTCACAGGCCGCGCACCGGCCCCGCCGCACGCGTATAAAATGCCCGCTTCGCCCGCGCTCTCCTCCTGTTCTTCTTCTTTTTCTTTTCTTAACGCAAATTTACCGTTTGGCCGAGCACGGCTGCACAAGCATTCCTACGAGACGGCCGCCGGCGCGAGCCGCGCAGGCTGTCCAGGACATATGTGAATACACCGCCAGTCGTGTAGGGGAAGGGCGTCAAACCCCTTCTTGGTGCGTGGCCAGACGAAGAACAGCGCTTCTGGCGCGGGCGGGTCTTGGGTGCAGTGGGCCTTTTGAGTACTTTGTTGCTCGTAGGTGATCTCTTCGTAGTCCCGTATGGGGCCTGGTGCAATGACTCGCTGGACATTCTTAGCTCTTGTATTTCTCGTTAGTGAATTTTATATCGTGTGTAACTAGTTACACGTTCGTTTATTATATCAGCGTAGTCTCTGTTCTTACGTAAATTCTTATGCGGCGGCTCGTCAGCGTCTTCCTCTCCGTTCCACTCTGCCACAGATATCAGGCAAGACCCAACGCTCTCCTCCACCATCACCCTCTTTGCCCTCCCTTCCTCCATCTCTTCTCTGTCCGCAGTACTGCATCTAGTTCACAATGGTTTGTTTGCTTTGCCACGTTGCTGTCGCTCATAACTCATAATTCACTCTCCAGACCTCGATCGGAACCGGCTACGATCTATCCAACAGCGTCTTCAGCCCCGGTATGCCGCGTCCTATCCTGCCCCATGATTCATCTGTTCATCGCGCTAATCACTCTCCAGATGGACGGAATTTCCAGGTCGAATACGCCAGTAAGGCTGTCGAGGCCGACGGCACCTCGATCGGCATAAGATGCAGCGACGGCGTTGTCTTTGCTGTCGAGAAGCTCGTCTCGTCGCGGCTCCTTGTTCCCAGTGCCAACAAGAAGATCCAGACCATCGACAAGCACATTGGCGTTGTACGTTCTCACTCCACCTGTTGTTTAATCATTCATATTTTTTCTTCATATTACTAACAGAATCAGGCATACTCCGGTCTTACCCCCGATGGCCGTCATCTCGTCGGCCGCGGCAGATCAGAAGCCTACACCTGGCGCGGAACTTACAAGGTGCCGATCTCGGTCACCTCCCTCACTGACCGTTTGTCCGGCTACGTTCAGGCTTATACTCTCTACTCCTCTGTTCGTCCTTTTGGCGTCAGCGCAATTGTTGGCGGTGTCGACGAGACCGGCCCCCACCTCTACACTATCGAGCCATCTGGCGCTTATTGGGTATGTACTCCCTTCATATCATATTCTTCTACGACTACGTGAGCAATCATTGACAATCTTAGGGATACCTTGGTGCTGCTACCGGCAAGGGACGCCAGGCCGCCAAGTCTGAGCTTGAGAAGCTCGATCTTCCCAACATCTCCGCCCGCGATGCCGTTAAGGCGGCGGCCAAGATCATCTACGCTGCCCACGACGACTCCAAGGACAAGGACTTTGAGCTCGAGATTTCGTGGTGCTCAACTTCTGAGACAGGAGGTCTTCACCAGTTTGTGCCTAAAGAGCTTCTGGAAGAGGCCGAGAAGCTGGCGAAGGACGAAGATGACGAGGACGATGACGATGATGAGATGGACGAGGATTAAGTGGGAGGTCTTTACTTGCGCATTGCGCACTCGGCGGGGTTACTGTATCATAGATCGTACCATTCTATTTCACTGCAATACATGCATACATACATACATACATACGTATCTTACATGATTACATCTTACAGACTAAGCTTGCAGCACGCTCATAAATATTAATCATGATATATGAAGTTTATTATTCCTACATGAACAAACAACAGACACTTTTTTGAACAAACACACTAACCACTGCCATGGCGAGCCGTCTAACGGTATCTCCAGAGCGAGAGAGTGTTGTGCAGTTTCCAGTTGTGTCTTCTGCCCTTGTTGGTCTTGGTGTATCCGTGTCCCTTCTTGATACCACGCGACGCCTTGCCAGCGGCGGTGAGGCCACGCGACTCGCGGTGCTTGTGGACGGGCTTGGCGATCCAGTTGTACTTGGCGTTGTTACGGATAGCGTTGTGCTGGGGGTCGACGAGGATCTGGGAGGGTTGAGTTAGCATCTCGGTTCTGTTAATGAGGCAAACAATAAGCTTCTACTTACCACCTCGAAGTACTTGTACGAAGAGTCAGCGTTGACCCAGTACGAGTTGAGCACGCGCAAGTTGGGGCAGCGACGGCCGACACGCTCCTCAGCGGTGGTACGGAGCGAACGCTGGTACTTGAGCTGGTTCACACCCATGTTGGTGGGCTTACCGTAGGTGGCACCCTTGGAGACGGGTTTCTTGCGGCCACCACGGCGAACACGGATGCGGTAGATGACAAAGCCCTGCTTGGCCTTGTAACCGAGACGACGAGCCTTGTCGGGGCGCGAAGGACGCGACGCACGGTGGATCACGTTGAGCTGACGGTATTCCCAGCAGCGGACGCGGAGCAGGAAGCGGAGGACATCCGACTGCTTCTTGCGCTGAAGCTCCTCGAGGTATTTGTAGGCACCCACTGGACGTGTGTTAGCATCGTGTATTCGTCTTTCAAATCTTCTCTCCAAACACTCACTTTTTGTCGATGTTCGTTCCTTTGCTGAGAAAAAGGACGGTGTGGGGATGGACAAGAGCGAGCAGAGAAAGAGAAAACCGCGATGTCGAAAACTATTTCGCAGCCGCCGCAGCGCCGCCGCCGCCCACGCGCGCCCGCCTCGCCCCCAGTGCGGCGCGGCGCTCTTTCCTCGACTGCACCGGCCCAGCTGCTCTCGCTGCTCCAGCTAATTGTAGGGCACATCGAGCCGCACACAGCCCTACTGTGACTGCACATTCCCAATTGGGCCTACGCGTGGTCTGCCGTATCAGGCAGAACGTAAACACTTTTGCGCGTCCGACTGCATCGTTCGGTCAGTCGATTTTAAAATTCCACTGGGACCCTTTCATATCTCGTGAATCTTTGCAATCCGGCTCTTGAAATTGAATGACGGAGACTTTTTTACGCTTTTCGCTCTCGCAAAATGGCGCAGCCCTTCATGGACACCGGACGCGTGCCTCTCATCGGCGGCGTCCTTAGCGGCGAGCCCCAGCGACGCGACTACGACACCACGCGTCGAGAGGCCTTCACCGCCCGCGTGATCAAGTGGCTTCCCAACTGGATGAAGCATCACCATTCCATCGATGCTACAGTTACCGTCTGTCTCCACGCAACAGGACTGTACCTCACAGTCGTGCTCATGACCATCTACGTACGCGACATCGTTCTCTCCTCGCACAGCACAGACAAGTTCCCCATCAAAGACGCCAGGTATCTCCGCGCAAACGCAACCGCGGGCATAATCATCACATCTTGCAGCATGTTGGTGTCGCTTTACAAACTGTACTCCACGATCAATCCGCCCGTACACATCAAGTTCTACGTGCTCAACTTTGGTTTCGTTATCGAGTACTTCATCATGACCTGCACAGGTAAAAGTCATCAAAACAATCTTCCTCCAGCTGAATGGCTGTACAGCTCGCGTGATATATCAAACTATGCTTGGGTGTTTTCTCTGGTCCTCATGTTCGTATGGCTCATGGAGTTCATAGCTACAACTTTCGACCTCAAACGGGAGGCTTTTATACGAAAGCGCTCTGTTCCCGTGCGCGAAGTCCACGAACTGAGCGACATTCCTAACACATTCTTCTCTTCCCACACAGCTGCTGACAACAATAATTCATCAATTTTGTCTCCTCCGGTGGCTCACGTCCGTCCTGTGGCTCACGGCGTGGCTGCAGATCCATTTCAAGATCCAATCGGCGACTCTGGAAGCGATAAGATCGACTGGCGTCGTTCCGTCTACGGTTCCGTACGTCCACAATATACGAACCCTTTTGAAAGCTCGACCACTGCCAGCCAAGTTGTCTCGAGCCCTATCACATCAGATCCACATCACCTGCCTGTTTCCCGCCCTCGTGTTGAAGCATCCTCGTCTTCAGATAGCTCGTTTCCTGGTGAACAAGAATGGCAAGAAGTCGATCTGAGCAGTGCCAAGACTCCCGTTCAGACTCGAGTTCGTGCTGCCAAAGTAACGACGGATACCATCTCTTCACCACAAAAGCCTAAGGCCAATACTCGTTCGTCAATGCGCGGTGCCGCTTCCACTCCTCATTCCAGCTCACAGCCCGAGAGTCCGGCTTCGTTATCCCCTGCTCTCTCGCCGTTTGCCACGCGCAAACCGATTCCTCTCAAAGCGTCTCACAGATCTCTACTTACTGAAGCGTTTGAGTCTGAAAAAGCTGAATCGACTCGTTCTTCACGCTCGAATCAGCCAAAGTCACCGCGCGATCCGTCATCACTTTCGAGACCCTCGTCTACATCACCCACCCGTGAGTCTTCAGCTCTATCACCTCGACGCCGAGTGCAGCAGACTCGTGCTGAGTAGTACATACCTCTGCAGATACCCCATAATACCCGTTTTTATATATCTTTACACATCACACGTAGAAGTGAAATTACGATAATGCTCATCAATTTACAACAAGCCAAAGTTTATAACTATAGGAAGCAGAATGTAGAACACGTATCTACAAGTACATCTTAACCGCAAGCAAAACACCAAACACCATGCAAAGTCCTGTTTTCTGGATGTTAAAACCAACTTGAGTATAGTTTCCATGAATGCTGATGCAATTGTTCCAATGAATGTATGCACGTATGTGTATGTACGTATGTATGTACTGTAAACCTTTTATATCGTTTTGGCGGTTTCAAATTTCCCGTCGGAGCCAAATGTCTCTACAGATTCTGACACATTAAGAAGTGGCCTCCTCTGACGCCTGTAATTCAGCCGTAGAATCTGCTGTATCCTCATCCGTCGCAGCACTCTCTGTACTTTCACCTTCCACCTGAGTTGTCTCTTCTTTCTCTTCAGCGACTTCCTTCACTTCAGCGTCATCCTTCTCTTCAGCGTTCTCCTTCGCTTCGTCATCTCCATTTCCCTCATTTCCTTCCTCCTCGTCATCTAATTCTTCATCCGCCTCATCCTCACCCTGCTCCTCCTCATCATCCAAATCCTCCCAAGAGTCAACAATAGGCTCCGCCTTAGCTTCCACTTTCTTCTCCTCACTCTTCCCCTTCACCTGTGCAGCCTGCACTCTCGGACTTGCTGACGTCGAGGTCGCGCCAAGTGCCGCAAACAAATTGTACGAAGCATATCGTGACCCCTGTCCCGCAATCGCGCCCTGTGTCAGTTTCGTTGCCGACGTCGCTGTCGTCGTACCCAAAGATTTCTTATTAACTGATGATTCGGTGTACGAAATTTCGTTATCACGGTTCAACCAACATAGCTCAACCTGTCGTGCGACGTGATCACGAAGCAGCACCCGTTTGAAAACAGGCTTCATCGTCGCAATATGTCGCTCGAGCTCCTCAGGCGAAACACGAGTACGCGGCGTCAGCACAACATCTTCATCTGCAATCCATTGAGCGTTGTAAAGCATATCCGAAGCGGTAGACGAGTTCCGCACAATCTTGTCAAGCTCTGCTTCGAGTTCAGAACGCGTCATTCCGATTTGAACTGATTCAAGCAGCATCGCGTTGTATGCTTGTTTCGGCGCACGTCGCATTTGCTGCGGAAGTGAAGACGATGCGCTCTCGGTACCCCATACAGATCCCGATCCTTGAGACGATGATGTTCTGTTTTGCTTAAGATAAGCTGCATACGCTTGTGCAAGATTTTGCTCTGGAAGTGATGTACGCGATGTGCGATGGAGAACCACGGAGCGGTGTGGCTCAGGATCCTGAGACTCAGATTCTAAATTATAAGCTTCCGCAAGTGTGTGGATAAACTGACGCTGCTCTCGTCTCATAGGTTGAAATGCAAGCGATCGTTTCGGTGTGGTCGAGACGACAAATTTGTCAATCGCAGTCTCGACGGACTCACACCACTTCTTGTTTGATCCGTACATGCGGAGCGCAAGGTCCGAATGAGTGTCGGACGATGACGAGGATGATGTAGTTGTACTGGCTTGATTGTTATTCTCAATTTGCAATGCTTCGGCAAGACGCGCATTGCGCGCTTTGATGGCACATTGATCGTTGCATTTCAGCACACGCTTGACAGGTTTGGTTGTCTTCGTGGCACCGCATTTGACTTTTGTCGACAAATTTCCACATGTACAGGTGATCAAGATAAGCGATGTGCAAAGTGTAGCTTCCTCGCATTGGAATGGTGAATGGCAGGACGCTTCGTCGGGATGTCCGCAAGACTTGACCTTGCCGCAGACTTGCTGACACGGCGACTCACATTCTCCCGGACGATGACATGGTTTCTTGCAATGGTGCGATCCACACGCGAGCAGTCGACCACAGACTGTACCGCAAGATACATTGCGTCTACTGCACGGTTGATTTTTCATCAGTTTCTTGGCACACATACACAGTCTCTCGACAAAATACGGGCATTTCGGACACTCCTCGTCGTCCATGTGGCAGGTGTGCTTCACAGCTGGATGACCGCACTCTGGAACACGCGTGCATTGATAACTGCACACTGGTGGCTTGGTTCCACACGGTATAGGCGGCATGATTTTGGTGCGCCCACAGTGGCACGTAAGTTCGTCGAAACTGGCTTCAAGACATGGCGGGCACGGTCCGCGATGACAGGTAATTTGGCAGCGATGATTCCCGCATTTTAGTAGATTATTGCATGTAGCCATACATAGATGGCGTGGCTCAATTCGCTCTTCGAGATTCAAATTGTACTGTGCTGCGTCTTTGCGGCGGTACTTTTGCAAACGCTCGTGGCCTGCTTTCTCGTCGGGACAGCAAACTTGACCACATTCGTGACGCTGACAGTTCAGTTGAATGTGACACACGCGCTTGCATCGTGGCGTTCCAAGTTTCAGTTCGTCGCTGCAACTGTTAGAATATATTAAATATCACAGAATCTCAGAAACTTACCATTGAAGTGTGACTTTGTTAAAACCGCAGAGACAAGGTACAGTAACCTCCTCAGTACAGGGTCCGCAGGGACCATCATGGCAGACCAGTTTGCATGAATGTCCGCAGCCCAACTGCTTCTCACAAACCTTGCCGCACGATGGAATCGGATCTGAACACGACTCTCGTCCGTGGCCCAAAATATCCTCAATGCTCATCTTTCCACAGGAGCAAGTATGAACCACATCCGGACTAAGTGGGCAGTGCGCGGCCTCGATATCCTGAGAATGGCATTCTTTTTCGCAAGTATGTACGCCGCAGTCGAAAGGTCGTTTGCAGACGCTGCCGCATTTCCAAATACCGTTCCACCAAATTTCGTCGCCGTCTTCGTCAATGGCCTCGCTCTGTATGGCAGGTAACGCGTCACTGCACGCAATGTCCTTTTCTTCTTTGCCACAGTAACACGAGGACGTAATCGGTGTGCGGCAAGGCCCACACAATCCTGTATGGCATGGCCGTGGACAGGTGTGTACGCCACAAGCCATTATCTCACCGCAAACGACTCCGCAGCTAAACCCATCGTAGTGCGTATCAATGCATCGGCGCTGCGTGGTAGTCTTGCCGCAGAAACAGTCCATCTGCGGTCCCATCGCTGAGCATTTTGGGTGCGGACCTGGATGACAAGGCGCTTGGCAACCGTGCGGGCACTCTTCGTAGCCATGAGAGCATTTCTGGCCACAGCTGTGGGGAGGGAAAAGCGGAGACTGGTCTGGATTGTCGACTTTGCCACACCAACAAGTATATCTGTCTGGAAGTTGCGTGCGAGAAGCTTGACAGCCAGGGCATCTCCACGCGGGGGGCTGAGCTGGCTCTGACGACTCGGGGTTTGCTTGCTGTGTAGCCTGCTTGGCCCATTTTTGAATACACGGAATATGAAATACACGGTAACATGTTGAGCAGGTCCAAATGCGTGACTTGCGGTTGATTGAATTGATACAGATCATACATTCGTAGTCGCCCGAATTGATGTCCTCAAGAATACTCAAGGCAAGTTCGCTTGAAGACATGTCGATTCCCGCAAAGTATTCATCAAGATCAAGTGAAGCCATCACCGGTTCACGATTTCTCCGACCGCTTCTCGGTGCGGTCTGGTCATCACTCGGTGCCACTGTGAGCTGCGATCCAAAGTTCTGCCGACTCCGCGATTGCATGTTGTGGCCACCACGAGGCGCGTCACCACTGCGATCGCCACGACCACGATTTCGATCACCTCTTCGTCGATTGCGAGGGTTCTCTACAGCGGGTGTTGGAGTTGGCGCTGGAGAAGGCGTTGGATCTGGCCGAGTCGTTGCTGGAGCGCCAGGCACAAAGGTCGATGCTGCTGCGTTGAGTTGAATCGAGGACTGCTGGGAGGAGGACGAAGCAGACGTCACATCATTTTGATCCTTCTCTGGTGGTGTACGCAAAGGATCGTTCTTCGTGTCACGACCACGTCGTCGGGGTTGCCTTGGTGGCGCAGATGTGGAGTCCGAGCTCTGCGCCGACTGGGCATGATCTGGCGCTGAAGATAAATTGTTCTTGCGTTGCTGTTGCTGCCTGTGTTGCCTTCTTGATCCAGAAGCGTTCTCTTTTGAAGGTGCAGTCGCGGAGCTTGAGAGTACTGGTGGTGCACCCGGAGTGGCATCGTCTGTCGTTCTTGGTGCACGATTATGTGGACGACGGCGTCGTGCGTGATCAGGCCTTCGCGGCTGCGCGTGAGTAGGCGGGATATCCTGAGTGGCAACTTCGGCCATGTTGAACAACGCAGGTGAAATTTGCAACGTCGTTTGTATGTGTGTCGTTAGAAGAAACGGGAAACGTATCGAGTCAATGATGTATTTATGTACAGGCTCGAGGAGAGCGCAGTGCGATGATATAAGTATTTGTAGATTATTCTCCGAACTCCGTTTGCCGGTCGGTCGAGCTCGAATACTTTTTAGATGGTTCGATGTGGCGCGGCTCAACTGCGCGTATGTATAATCCGTCAACCGGGTTTAAGGCAGAAAATCATGGTTTGGATATCAGCACGTCTTTAGTATCTTTCTATTTTTCAACCGCACTTATTTATTTCCACTATAGTACGTTTTCACATATGGTCACTTGGCATGCCTAAGCTTGCTGTGATGACGCATAATTTGCGACATTCTCTACTTGTAGCGCGGACGAGCCGTTGTAACGCAGTTTACCGGGCTACATATGAGTAATTCACATCTCACCGCGTTCTTCCTCATGTACACAGCACATATATAAACTTCGGAATGATCGTTACTCCTAACTAAATCTGTCAATACCGTTGTATGTACCTGAGTATGTATATGACTGACACAAATCTCCGCAGGTTCAACACAGATCAGTAAATATTCGGTTTAGGGAGATGAAGCGTGGAGACAGGTCAGGCTCCACTCTTCAACGCAAACCAACAAAGCCACATTCTTAATACAACTACGCACAATGCTTCGAAGACGGTTGCTATACTTGCTTCTTCATTTTCATCGATCAATTTCGACTGAACTGGCCAAACGTGCAGCAGTAAATCAAAACAATATGGTTGCAAAAATTCGTGTACCGCACATCCTTCGAGATCCAGTTCAACAATTCACAAACAATAAGGGCAAGGGCAGGTTAGCATCACAAACGGTAAAAAAATGCCTCGGGAGGGAGTCGAACCCACGACCTTGAGATTATGAGACTCACGCTTTAACCAACTAAGCCACCAAGGCGTTTTTTGTTTGTTATGAGGACTGGCCGCCAAGGACGCCAGGGTACTAACCCCTTAAGGATTACACCACTTAGACATTCATAGCATACACCTCATCGTCTCAGCCTTACCGCTTTATGTCTTCCGCATCTTCGGGTGCCCCCCGTGGGGATCCGTCGCCCCTGTCTTTTGCAGCGGCGGCGTCTGCCGGCCTGGCGATCACCACGTCGAACCTGCCCTCTTTCGGCTCTCCCTTCCCTTTCTCTATCCGCTTCAACACCGGACCTCTCGG
>JANIWG010000017.1:0-139799 GCA_030705025.1 Myxozyma udenii
AAAAAAAAGACTGCACGCACCTTCATAGCCGCATATGTCGCAGTCATTGCAATGACTCGCGCTTCTTGAGTAAGCAGGTACTCCTGTCGAGCGTTCTTCGTCTTGACGAGTTCAAGCGGCCAGATTTCCTGCACCTCCTTGAACAGCTCATCCAAGTACGCACATCCAGAGCGCATCCTCTCTTTATCCAATTCATCGACATCAGCAAAGAATGCTGCAAACGGATATGACTCTCGCGCAGTCTCAACCGTCTGCGCGTCTAGTTTATCCAGAAATCGCTTAGAAAGCGGCTGAATCACGACGTTGTAAAACGACAAAGCAGATTCACACGTCGCACCTGGCTCACCCTGCGCACCAAACGACTCTCCCAACTTGCGCACGCGACCCAATAACTCGTCACGGCGCTCAAGCATGTTTTCAACGCGTCCGTATCGCGCGGTACTGACCGAATCTTCATGCCCCAAACGAAGCACATCGCGAGTCTGCACATCATGTTTGTCGACAAGAGTATCAAGCATTCGTGTGAGCGCAGCATCGCTACGCGCAATCACGAGTGTGCGCTGTGTCGGTTGCGTATGTAGCAATGTACTGATAATTTGTACTGAAACGTCGGTCTTGCCACTACCTGGTGGTCCCACAACAACAGTCAAACCAAGATTTACACCAGAATAAATCGCCTCAATCTGCGCAGGTGTGAAGCGCATTGAATTTCGCTTTGGCGCATCGTCGACATACGGAGATTTTGATGCAACTGCATAGCTCGAAACAGTAACAACTTCTTCCTCATGTTCCGCCACGATTGGCTCCGGTTCATCCGCCTCTGCGTTCTTGCGTTTACGCCCTCGTTTCGGCTTCGGTGGCTGTTCCTGCATAGTCTCGACAGTACGTGTCGCAAATTCAATCACATACGGCGGCTGCAGTACCTCCTCGCCTTCGACTGCTATAACTTTCTTGCCAGCAGCAGAATACGTACCAACGACATGCTGCCAATCCACAAATGAATCAAACATATCCACCTTTGCCGGCTTTCCCTCCACGTTCTCGTACGACGCAGACCGCGGGTCACCGTAGCCCATAAACACGTCCACCAGCCATTCCGGAAGTGCACCAGGAGCAGTCATCGAAATTGACGCGTCATCCTCTCCACCTGCGCTCGTTGCCACTTGTAATGCAAGCTGCTTCAGATTATTCAATATAGGCTTGAAGTTATTCTCTTTCTGAACGCGTCGGAAAATGTAGTTGATGGCTCCATACACGCCCGCACTTTCGTCGTCTCTGTACGTGGCGGTGTCAAGCGCAAGATGCACTCGTCGACGCAATCCAACTCTACCCCGCTTTTTCTGATCACCACCATTCTGTTCTTCAGATACAGCAGCTGTTACAGACCGATTGTTCTGATCGAGAACCTCAATAACCTCCGCCGCACGAAGATGCTTCACGCCCATTTTCTGCAGCTCAGTCGCACCAGCCCGCGTATCACGAGCCTGCACGGCAACAAGCAACACGACTTCGCCCTGTCGCAGCGTTTTCCATTCTTCTTTTTGTGCTGGCTCAGCTTTATCCAACTCCAAAAGGACCTCTGCGCGTACGCCTGCCGGCGCAATCTCGCCAACCCGTGGATCTACCACTTGCAGAATTGAAGGCTTGGTGATACGTAGAGCACGACGACTTGAGCCTGTAACGCGAAACATTCCGGTAGAAGGCGCGAGACGCTGCATGATTGCGTTGACATCATCACGGACCTGGTGAAATGCTTCTAGGCGATAGCACTCAAGTGAGCGCTGCACAAAATCAGTTGTTGATAGGTATTGAAGATTAAAGCGCGGTAGTGGGAGAACAAAACCGGAACTCGGGACGTACTGCTCCGAAAGTCGGAAAACAGGGGCACTCAAGGCGGTTTCGGCAGGTGATGATTTTATCGACTGAATCGTCTCGAGAAGTGACTGTCGGACACAGTATTTCTCTGCCAACAACTCCTTCAAAAATGTGGCTGCATCAGCGCCAGATGGAACATCCGTAGCAAGTCCCACTTTCGTACACAAAGCTACCAGTTCCTCCGTACTCAACGCGTCGAGGCTCTCAAGCAAGTTCTCCCGCACCGCAACATATCCGCAGTTTGACAACGCTAGAACAATCAGTTTATCTTCAAATTCGTTGTGACAGATATTTTGAAGTTGCAGGATTGCTTTCGACGCAGCAGTGCGCATGGCACCACTCGATATCTCCGTGCCCGAAAAGTCGTTGATGGGGAAGTGCACGTACGAGCTGAGTAGCGAGTACAGCTGACGAATCACGAGACTTTGTTCCGCTGTATATACCGGCGATAGTTTGATTGCGGTCAGGAAGTTTGAATCTTTGATGAGACTGTTTGAAAATCTGCGAGTCGGCAACTGTGTCACGATGCCGACGAGCATTTGTAGTAGCTGTTCTAAGTACTGCATGACACCTTCTTCTTTTGTTGATTCATATGCGAGCTTGACAGAATCTGAAAGTATGCTGTAGAGCCATCCCGCTTCAAGCTCAATTCGTTTCTTTCGATCTTCCGGTGCTGAAGTCGCTCGCTTTTGAGATGCTTTCCATGATTTCTTGACTTGCGGTGCACACGCAAGTAGCGTTTCCAGTGCAGATTCAGAGTGCAGATTCTTCCAAATTGAAATTGAGACCAACGGTGCACATGCCTGACGCACCAGAGGAATGTTAATGGACTGGAAGGCGACGTCGAAAAACGAGATCAAAAAGCGTCGAACGGTGAGTGTAGATACTGATGAGGACAAAGACACCACACGAGCAAAGAAATCGTCAAAGTTGTCAGATTGATCTATAAAGGACTGCCATGGGGATAGCATTCGATCTTGCTTGGTGACAACAAGCATCGCGATCAGGATGGTGTGGTTGTCAGAAGCCTCGCCAGTCCATCTCGGCCACAAGTATCTGGCACAAGTTAGCAACGATATCCGCAGCGTAAAAAAAAAAAAAAAACCAAAAAAAGCTCATACTCCTCAAGACCATTCAACTGATCCAAAATCAGCAATGATTTCTGACTGAATCCGCTCTCTTTGATATGGCTAAACAACAACTCTGGCACGTCCCCGGTCGTGTTTGCGCGTTTCGCTCGCGCCCTGCCTTTCGTCGTCGGAGCGCCGGACAACCAATGCTGAGCTGCGATGTCGCGCAATGGCGATGCAGCCACTTCCGCTGCTCCAGGTACTGCTGCCATTGCTACTCGGAACACACGACTAAATCACAGATTTATTCAGTAGTTCCAGGTTCAAGTCGAAGTGTGTTTGCTTGCGTTGGATCGTCCGCTGTTCGCAGGGCAAGGGTACCTCCGGTTTCGGGGCCTCAGTCGAAAACTTTTGGGTGCGAATTGGGAGCAATCGCGATGTTCGCGCATCTCGAGGAGGGGGAAAAAAATTATTTGATCCATCTCCACACTATCAAGCACAGCGTTGTCATCCTCGCAACAACCGTCCAGAGTAGCAGCACCGTTAGTTGTTGTTGCTTTTTTTCTAAGTCGGTGACTGCTATTTTATAATGAGTCGAGGACGTGGTGGTTTTGGCGGTGGTAGCCGTGGCGGCTTCGGTGGTGGTCGTGGTGGTTTCAGAGGTGCGTGGGTTGCTTGCAAACGGAGGTCTTTATTGGGTGGACAGTGCTAATGACTACAGGTGGTCGGACCGGTGCCCCTATGAACCAGGGACCCCCAGATACTGTTCTTGGTACGTTTTTACGAGAGCTACGGTGATACACGAGCTAATTAAGCAGAAATGGGAACTTTCCTCCATGCGTCTGAGGGAGACATTGTGTGCCAGTCGATCAACACGAAGATTCCTTACTTCAACGCCCCTATATACCTTGAGAACAAGACACAGATTGGCAAGGTTGATGAGATTCTTGGCCCCATCAATGAAGTGTACTTCACAATAAAACCCCAGGAAGGTATTGTCGCGACTTCTTTCCGCGCCGGCGACAAGTTCTACATCGGTCCCGACAAGCTTCTTCCTCTCGAGCGATTCCTTCCCAAGCCCAAAGCTCCGC
This sequence comes from Myxozyma udenii, assembly GCA_030705025.1. Lineage (NCBI taxonomy): Eukaryota > Fungi > Ascomycota > Lipomycetes > Lipomycetales > Lipomycetaceae > Myxozyma > Myxozyma udenii. The sequence continues at coordinate 4,037 of JANIWG010000017.1, forward strand.
CAGGCCCCAAGCCTCCACGGAGTAAGTCTTCCCGTGGTGGTGCACCCGGTGGTCGCGGCGGTTTTGGCGGTCGTGGTGGCGGTCGTGGTGGTTTTGGAGGCCGTGGCGGTGGCCGCGGAGGCGCCCCTGGTGGCCGTGGTGGCTTCAGCCGTGGTGGACCTCGCGGTGGTGGTGGCTTTGGTGGTCGCGGTGGCGGACGGGGCGGATTCAGCCGTGGTGGTGGCGGCCGTGGTGGAAGAGGTCGGTTTTAGGTATATGACAAGTTGTATATTACCATGAGCGTTGGAGGGTTGTTTAATGTTTTAAGTATATAAAAAGTGATACATCAACTGCGTAAACTAGTTGAGAGCGTACAGTCATCGCAACCGCTGGAGTCATGGGAAAATTCATGAGGTCGGAAGTTCATATCTGGTATTGTCCAACACGGCGAGCAAGCATCAGACACTTATAAACATTTAGAGACCGATCTACAGTATCAAAAATCTATTGCGTGACGGTGTAAACTATTCAATACTATGTAGACTGCTCATACGACAAAATTCAACTTCAAGTTTGCAGTCCTTTAGAGTGTGAACTGAAGCTGCTCATTTTTTGCAAAGTTACAGGGCAGTCACATCGTCCCATTCTTCCCTCCAACGCCAAAATTCTGATAGGTTCATCGGTTCCAACATTCCGATATGTATTCACAGTTTTATATGATTTTCATCTGCAAAAAATCAGCACAAAAAACTTGACAAAATCCATGATTCAATCGGCCTTTTCGCAATCTTGGTGCACATGTACACTAAGCCCTTATATTTACATTTGCTACATAAAAAGCAAAAATATATTGAGAGCGGTGAGGTTCGAACTCACGCCTCTTTCGAGACCAGCAATTCAAATCGTCATTAAACAACCTGAAGCGGGCGCCTTGGACCACTCGGCCACACTCCCATTTGTTGCAAGTTTTAAACACTGGTCCTATATGAGGCAGAGTTGGGTCACGTGCCGCCGTCGTTTTTCTTGAGTTTTGCGATGAATATGGAAGATAAAAAATAATAAAAATAATGAGTATGTTCCTGAATGGCAGATGCATTGACGGATATGTTTAAAAGAGTATGATGAATTTTGTGGTGGGGATGTGATCAAAGCGGTGGGTCGTGTGATTGGCGACCGACCTTGCGGACCAGGCGCAAGTTCCCTCACAGGACGTGAAGTGGCGATCTTCCTTACACGTAGGCATAGTAGTCTACGCTGTCAGGGACTTCCTCGATTAAAGTAATCTAACACACATGTTTAGACGACACCGAGGCAAGAAAAAGCAACTTTCAGCGACACGCAAAATGCCTAACATCAGACGCGCCTGTCATGATCTGCGACATGGCAAGTTTGCCGCCTCTGACGTGCCGCTAAGGTCATCTCTCGTCCGGTGAGGCTCAATACTGGAACACTGGTCAGATGAGTTTGTATGCGGATCATGGGATAGACAGCACGGGCGCCCGAGGCGTCAGGCACAGGCTTTCCAGCTGGTCGTCATGTGTCGCGTGTGCGCCCACGGGCACATATACAATGCCAGCATGATGCCAGCATGTCCGTTCGGCCGGCTGAGAAGTGCGCGGCCTTGACAACCGCATAGATCGCAGCGGTGTACTTGCATGACTAGAGTCGTCTTTGGAAAGAACAGACGATGCACAAGTTTTGTGATCGCGCGAGATCTGCCAATTCGCTGCCGAACTTGAGCTGGCGATGTGAGATGCGCCACTGCGCACTGGCGTCAGAGTGCGGAGCGGGCGCCCGGGTCTCAAGGGATATTGAAGCAGCTTAAGTGTCCAATACTGGGTACGTGGGGGCCGCTTCATCGGACTTTCGCCACTGCTACACTTTCGGCACCTTTTCGGCGTAAAGGCCGGAAAACCGCGCGCGTGTCGGATCCACCTGGGGTCGATGACGGTGGCGGCTTCTTTGTGGCGCTGCCCTACACCCACACGTGAGCCCTTCTTTTCGGCGTCGGCGACGCACAGACGCTTCCTTAAGCGCCGTGAGTGCGACTCTCCCCGCGGCCAACCGCGGTCCCCCGCAAAATTCCCCACAACCGCGCGGCTAAACAGTCCATCCACCACAACACAATAAATACCCCGACGATTTCCCGGGGCACCACCGCTCTCTTGAAATTGCTCAGTTATAACCCCACTCCACTCAGTACACGATGGCCGCGCTCACGTCTTCAGCTACCTGCGCCTCGATGAGACCAAACGTCGGCTCACTCTTCTTCCCCGCCGTCGTTACTGCCATGTCGAGGTCTACCAATCCGCTCGACGCGCTCTCCACAACCACACCGACCGCGTCGGCCACCAGGCAGCAACATCTGCGCCACATGGCCCAGCCAAAATTTTTCCTCGGCGTCGACGACGCTTCCGAGTTCGACTCTTCTCTTGAGGAAGAGGAAGAGACTTCTCTTGAGGAAGAGGAAGAGGATGATACCGACATTGTTGTCAAGCGACACGTCCGACTACAAAAACGTCATGCGTCAGCCTCCAGATCAAACCACGGACACGCCCACGCCACCACAGAATCCACGCCGACGCCTGAGACCACCTCCCTATCCCGCGGCCTTAGTGAGCTACATCTCCCTTCGCCAAGCTCAAAGATGCCTTCTCACTCAGCCAGCAAGTCTGCGTTCTCGACGCACGTCGAGGACGTCTCAGTATTTACCGAGCCTGCTGTTGCCGACGCGCTTGCAAAGTGCGGTGTTGACGACGCTGATACTCGTGAATCATGGTGGTGGCGAAATGAAGTCCGCAAGTGTCTTACACGGCGGAAAATCAGAGAGAGCGTGAACAAGTTGCCTGGAGAGAACTACTCGCAGACAGCTCTGCGGTCACATTGAAATTTACGAGATGAAAGATACTCTGGCGCATTGGCTCTTTTTTTTTATTACCCATCAAAACCTGTTCTGGTGTTTTGTTTGTCTGTTTTAGCACTGCGATGGCGTCTCGGTTTTTGTACATTTTAAATCATCTAAATGTGTTTGTAAAGCGATTGCTGGAAATTGAATTAAATGAATCCATTACTACAAACCACGTCTTCCAATCCCCACCATACTCCAAAATACAAATTCCAAAAGAAGGTAAAAAATCAAATCCGGGTGAAAAGCTACCGAAGTATCGCTTAGTTTCTGTTGTTCTGGCTGTTGAGGATGCGGAGGATCGCAAGGAAAAGGTTGATAAAGTCCAAGTAAAGAGAAATGCTCGCAGCAATCTCCTCCTCGGGGTGGAAGTGCTTCATGATGAGCTGGGTATCGATGAGAATGTAACCTGAAAACACAGCGGCGGCGAGAACACCGTATCCGAGCTCAGCCTTGGAGTTGTAAGGGAAGAACGCGGCAATGAAGCCAAAGCCGATCAGAACCCAGAGGGCAACACTGAGGTATGGCATCCAGCCAATGAAGTCGTACTTTGTCTGCATGGCGAACACGGTAAGACCGGCGAAGACGATGAGAGTGATCAGGAGAGCCTCAACGACGATACGTGTGTCGTAGAAAGTGGTGATTGTGGCGACAGAGTAACCCTCAAGGAGAGTAAAACCGGTGAGGAAAAACATGTTGGCGGGGTAAGACTTGCGCTTCCAGTAGGTTGCAAAGAGCAGCGCGATGGAGCCGAAAAGCGAAACCCACATCATCCAGGAGTGTGACTGGACCCAGTAGCGGATGGAGTCATTGAGGATGAAGAGGGTGGAAAGGCCGCCGGTCATGAGCAACTGAAGAGTGAGGATAGTGTAGACCTTGCGCACAAACGCGTTGCGCACGCTGATGGAGCACGACGCGACGGAGGTGGAGTACTTGAAGTCGTCGGGCAGATCTGCGTCGCCGGAGCCAGCGTGGGCGCGGGCAGAACCGCCACCTTCCTCAAGAAGAGGCGAGACCTGAGTCTGCGACTGGTAGCCAGGGGCGTTTCCGTCGTAGGCGGGAGGAGCGTGAGTGTACTGTGTGGACATGTTGTGAAGTGCCGTGAGTGGTGGAGAAGAGAATGGGAACGGAGAGCAACGATAAGAGTGAGGATGACTGGGATAATATATATATATATATGAGAGGGCTCAGGGCCGGCGGCGAACAGCGGCGCGCATAACCTGTTAATTAAGCGGAGCTTTCGAGAATTGACCGCTGACGTATGCGCCTGTCATTCTGCATATCACATGACCCGCGTAATAATAGATGAGTAATGATGTGGCTGTGCATGTGTGGCTGCTGGACAGCCCTACAGTGGCTTGCCGCACAAACAGCAGTGACTGCGTTTAGCCCTACGCGCGGAGGCGTGGAAAAGCGTGCAAGCCGCACGGGAGGCGGCCGGGTAAAGCCCGAGTTGGGCGCTCGTCGCGCTTGCCGGCCAGGGCGAATTCTGCAGCGGCGGCTTCTGCGCGCGGGTCACGCTCCACCACCACCACTCTGAGAACATCGCCGTCCGACTCTTCCCCTTCCTCGTCTCAACCTCCACCCCCGCACCTTCTCTGCATCTACACATCCACCCAAAATGCCCGGTGTTACTGTCAAGTACGTTTCCAGTTTCTCGTGTCGTCTGGTCAACTGCTGTCGCCTCGACTCTGCGCGCGTCCGTGTGATGCGTCGACGTCTCCGACGACTCCAACCGACATCGACAAATTAATTATCCACGATTCACGAACTAACATCTCTCTCCAGGGACGTTCCTGCTCAGGAGTTTATCGTCGCCTACGCCCAGTTCCTGCAGCGTCAGGGTACGTGCCACCATCTCGTCTTTTTGTTTCAACACAGTTTCCACCGTTCCAGCATCTAACTCTCTCCACTCACAGGCAAGATCGAGGTTCCCGGCTATGTCGAGCTCGTGAAGACCGGTTCCGGCAACGAGCTTCCTCCCCAGGACTCTGACAAGTGGTTCTACATGCGTGCTGCTTCCATCGCGCGTCACATTTACCTCCGCAAGTCCGTCGGTGTCGGCAAACTCAACAAGCTCTACGGCGGCACCATCAACCGGGGTTCGCGCCCCTCGCACCACCGTGACGCCTCGGGCTCCGTCAACCGGAAAGTTCTCCAGGCTCTCGAGCAGATCGGTGTCCTTGAGGAGTCGAAGAAGGGCGGCCGCAAGATCTCGGAGTCTGGCCAGCGGGATCTCGACCGTATTGCCGGTGAGGTTCTCGGCGACGATGAGGATGACGAGTAGAGGATTGGTTTTTTAAAAAAAGCATTGTTGTGTTGTTTTTTGTACAGTAATGTTGACACATCAAGAAAAATGGGCCTAATCATATAAGCGTGTGTATACACACAGAACTTAGTATCTTTGCGTACATGTACTTCTTCATATGTACATTTACAATCAAACCACCCAAATAGGTCATGAGAAGGAACCATTAACATTTTTAGTGCGTTGCGCTATTTACAAGACACACGACATGAGACAACAAACCAGCAATACGTCATAAAGCACACCTATAAAACACCCTCCTTTAGTTGTAGAGACGCTTTTCATACGAGTACAAGCCATGCACACCGCCCTCGACCTGGGCAGACGCAGTACGGAGCTCGAAGCGCAACTCACCGGCTTCAGTCATGCGGTGAAGCTCATTGAGGTCAGTAGCGCCGATATCCTGAAGACCGTGCTGGAGACCAGCGGTCAGATAAGGGATGAACTTGGTGATCGAGCCACGGTCAACGACCATGCCCGAAACACCCTGCGCGACAAGAACCTTCTCGCCCTCAGAAAAGTAACGCGCAGTAGCAGCGTTGTCGCTGGACGACTGCTTCTCCATAGCATCAAGCGAACCCATACCACGGTACGACTTCAAACGCTGGCCATCACGGTAAAAGTACTGACCAGGAGACTCGGTGGTACCTGCGAGGAGACCACCCATCATGACACAGGACGCACCAAGAGCAAGAGCCTTGGTGATGTGACCAACGTTCTCAATACCACCATCAGCAATGGTGGGAACGCCGAACTTGGCCGCAAACTCCGAAACAGCACGGACGGCAGTACCCTGGGGACGGCCAACGGCCATGACTTCCTGGGTGATGCAAATAGAGCCAGATCCCATACCGATACGGATACCGTCAGCACCAGCGGCAATGAGCGACGCAGCCTGCTCGCGGGTCACGACGTTACCGGCGATAACCTCGATCTGGGGGAACTCGGTCTTGATCCACTTGATCATCTCGATCTGGAAAACAGAGTTACCCTGGCTAGAGTCGAGAACGACAATGTCGAGACCAGCGGCAGCGAGCTTGCGAAGACGCTCTCTGTCGTCAGGGCGGGTACCGATGGCGGCGCCGCAAAGAAGCTGCTTGGAGTCAGGAAGCTTGCTTGCAAGAGGATAGTGCAAGTTCTTCTTGAGATCGGTGCGCGAGAGAAGCGCGGTGAGGTTGCCAGCCTTGTCGACAATGGGAAGCTTGCCCTTCTTCGAGCGGCGAAGGATGTCGTTGGCGGCGATGAGATCAACGCCCTCAGGAGCGGTGATCAGATCACGGGTCATGACCTCCGAGACAATGAGAGTGTCATCCTCGAGGAACTGAATATCACGTGAGGTGACGATACCGAGAAGCTTACCAGGGACAGCACCGTTCTCTGAAATTGCAATTCGGTTAGCGATCAGATCGTGCGTGAATGTAGACAAACGGTGTGACAGTGACGGCGCGTGATGAGTCAGATTAAATGTCTCCCCATGACCATGACAGTCGATACGGTAGAACGAAAGTTATTGTATAAAAAAAAGTGGTGCATCACTCGACATCGGCGCGTCCGTCACGTATCACATAGTTGTGACGAAGAGGGTAAAGAGGGATGAAGAGCTTACCAGTGACGGGGAACCCAGCAAATCCAAGCTTCTCCTTGAGAGCCTTGACTTCAGCAACGGTGGTCGAGGGAGCAAGAACGACGGGGTCGGAGATGAAGCCGTTCTCGTACTTCTTGACCTTGCGGACCATCTCGGCCTGCTCATCAGCAGAGCAGTTGTGGTGGATGATACCAAGACCACCGAGAAGCTGAGAGAGAAGGTGTTAGTATGCGGGTGTGCAACTTGTAATAGGCGCAATGCAGGCACTTACAGCCATGTAGATGGCCATGTCGGACTCGGTGACGGTGTCCATGGGGGAGGACACGAGCGGCACCTTGAGCGAGATCTTCTTGGTAATCTTCGTCTCGAGAACGACGTCGGACGCAGGACCAACTGCAAAGAGACGGATTGTTAGCGCGTAATTCACACAGCCACGCAGCATCTACTACACACCGATTCTGCCCGGGAGGATGAGGAAATCGTTGTAGGTCAGTCCGCCGTTGACCTTGGAGTTCATGAGCGTCGCGACGTCAAGACCGTCCTTGTCTGCGTAGGTGGCGAGCACCTTCGCCACGTTGGCGAAATCCTCGTAGAGATGCGACTTGTCTGGAGAAACCATTTTGAGGCAGGAAGAAGGAGGGGGTGCTGGATAAGGCGGGTTACCGAGAAAAGAAGGGAAGGAGAAAGGAAAAGAGATAAGAGGAGAGGCCCAAGGGAAAAAAAGGCACGATCCGTGCCCAGCGCGTGTGCGACTCGTGGGACTCGCACAAAGCCAAATTCAAAAACTCAAATTTTTTTTTTTCCTGTGCCGCCGGGCTCGAACTCCCAATTGCGCGCGCGTCTCCCAACCTGGCCCGATTAGGCAATTTTGGGCCCTGCTGCAAATTCAGCGCGCGCCGGCGCCAAGAAATAGAGTTTTCCGCAGAGCCAAATTAAGCTTTGGTTTGCACGTGACGTGTGCTCTGTTTTGTTTGTTTACATGCGCTCCGACGCGCCTTCGCGATTCGCTTTGTTCGTCCTGTCTAGCTCACCACCACGCCCCCTCAGCCAGCGTCTTTCGTCTCGACACTTGTCAATTTGCACCGCCACGATGGCCGGTCCGCTCACGCCGGTCTCGCCCACGCACATCACCAACAACACTCCGCCCCCGACCTCGCCGTGCTCGCCCAGCCGCCGCAACATCGTCAAGGACATCGTCAAGAACGCCGACGACGTCGCTGCGCTCAAGGCAAGCAGTGTGCCACATGTTCGCAATTTAGCAGAAACTGCGCAAAAGGCGGATTATGTCGCGGTGGGACTCGCGAACGCTGAGGACGTCGCGGGATTGAATGGCCGGATCAGACTGCAGAGAAACGAAACAGCAAAGTATCCTGCTCGGAACTGGGCAGACAAACAGCGCAAAAGCTTACAGGCGTACGAGTATCTGTGCCACATTGGCGAGGCAAAGGAGTATGTTGTTTCACACTTAAACTGTGACGACCAAGCTGACTTGCCAGATGGATCGAAGCATGCATCGACGAAAAGATCCCGCCGGCTGTGAAGCTCGAAGAGGCTCTTCGCGATGGTGTCATTCTCGCACAGCTCACCAAAGTCTTTGCACCCCATCTTGTTCGCCGCATTTTTCGTGCTCCGAAATTGCAGTGGCTACATTCAGACAACATCCAGATCTTTTTCCGCTTCCTCGACGAAGTCGGAATGCCTGACGTATGTGCCTGACATGAGGCTGTGGTGCTGTGCTAACGTGATCCAGCTCTTCCGATTTGAGTTTACAGATCTATACGATAAAAAGAATATTCCGAAGGTCATTTACTGCATTCATGCGCTCAGTTACGTGCTTTCTTCCGCTGGTCTTGCCCCTCAGATCGACGATTTAGTTGGAAAACTGGAGTTCACAGAGGACGAGATCAGTAATACACAGCGAGGCCTCACTGCTGCTGGTGTCAACGTGCCAAACTTCAAAGCAATGAATAGACATTTTGAAGTCGATGCACCACGACGACGAACGATTACACCGCCGCCTCCAGAACCGGTCGAGACAGAGGAAGAAAGTGAGTACTGTTTGTTTGGCTATGCAGCTTTAGCTGACGTGAAAGGAATCACACGAGAGCTTGCAAAAAATGAAGATTGCATTGCTGAATTCCAGGCGGCTGTGGCTGGCGCCCTGGTGCGCTCAACGTTACGCGGAATAATGGAAGACCTGCTCGAGACACGCGACGAGCTCATAATGCTACAGAGCCGGGTGCGGGGGATCCCTGTGCGAAAGTCAGTCATGGCTAAACTTAACGACCAAAGCCAGCATACGACAGCAATTCTTGTTCAGACAGCAGCCCGTAAATTTCTCGTTACAAAGAAGCTCCGAACCGACGCTGCGGCTCTTAAGCTCCATGAAGCGCGTCTCGCCAAGTTACAAGCTCATGCACGAGGCACATGCGCTCGAAGGAGGTTCGATATTCAGGATGATGCTTTACGGGTCGAAACGCGACTGATTACAAAGCTACAAAGCCATGCTCGTCGGCATCTGCACAACAGTCGCAGCAAAAGTTTGCTGGATACGATGGAAAAACACGCACCAGAAATTACGGATTTGCAAGCTTTAGCGCGTGGGTGTCTTCGACGGAGGAGAATCGATCATGGGATACGGTCGCTACACGAGGGCGCACAGGAAATCATGGTTGATCGATTACAGGCAATCGTACGTGCAAACGCTGTGCGACGTGAGTATAATCGTATGAGATTAGTGGTCGAATCATCACATGCCGCTCTTGATGATCTCAAAGCTCGGATACGAGGATCTCTTTTACGAGCAAACTTTGCGTCTGATGGCTTTGACATCATTGCAAGCGAACATGAGACTATAATGTTGCAAGCATGTGTCCGTCGATACATGACGAAGAAACGGCTTGTTACTCTTATAAGCAATCTTTCAGAATGTCTTGACCAGACTGTCATGCTGCAATCCGAATCGCGCGGAGCGCTTCTTCGACGCGACGTCAACAAAACATATGCAGATCTTATGGCATGCGATGAGCCGATCACCGAGTTGCAAAGTCGAATTCGAGGAATGAAGGGTCGGTTCGGATATTACCATGACTTGCGCAGTATTGACGAATCTGAGTTTGGGACTGTTGTTCCAATGCAGTCGATCATTCGTGGGTATCTTGTCAGGAGTAATTATTACGCGTTCTTGGGCCAGCTTGCCCGAAATGTTGATGACGTTGTTGAAATGCAGAGCGCGGTTCGTGGGCTGCAGCTTCGTGAGGATCTCGATGGGTTCATGGCGCAGCTCGAGGATGAGATTGCACTCATATACGAGTTTCAAACTATCGCCCGGGGATATCTGGCTCGAAGAAAGTTCAATCAACGCAAGCAGCTTTTTGAGCAAAATATGAGCCAGGTGATCAAGATTCAGAGTGTGATTCGCGCAAAACAACAAGTGACAGCTTACAAGGCATTAACTACTGGCAAGAACCCGCCACTCGCAACAGTAAAAAATTTTGTGCATTTACTCACTGACAGCGATCTTGATTTTGAGGAGGAAGTTGAATGTGAGAAGTTGCGTACAAAAGTGGTGGATGAAGTGCAGCGGAACGAACAGCTTGAGCAGTTTATTGACCAGCTTGATGTGAAGATCGCGTTGCTGGTGAAGAACAAAATTACGTTAGACGAAGTGATTAGGCATCAACATGGCGCGATGCCGCGTCTTAAAGCTGCTGCCGCCGCTGCTGCTCCGTCCGTTTATGAACTGAATCCGTTTGGTTTGCGGTCGCTCAACAAAACTGCGCGGAGAAAACTTGACTTGTATCAGGGTTTGTTTTACGTGATGCAGACGCAAAATTCGTATCTATGCCGTCTTTTCACCGCTCTTAGAACCGTTCGCGTGACTGAGCACGAAATGAAAACTATCGAGAGTTGTATCATGTCACTGTACGGATTCGTGCAAAAACCGCGTGAGGACTTTTTGTTTTTGAAGCTGGTTGCGCGTGCGATGAAAGATACAATGCAAACATGCGACTCGCCTCAGGATTTCGCAAAGGTCACGAGCATGTGGACGAGATTGTTTGCGCAGTATACCCGGCGGCCGAATGAGCGTCAATTTTTGGTCGCGCTTGTGGATCCGATAGTTAGTGCGATTACGGAGGAAGACGATATTGAGCTTGAAAGTGACCCGATGGCCATATACCACAACTTAATTAATCTTGAGGAGCTGAGAACTGGACGGAGGTCAGAGCGTGATCGCAGCGTGGTTGTGGATGTTGCGATCAAGGATCCTGAGACGCGTGCGACGTACATCAAGAACTTGCAAAACGTGCGAGAGTATGTGGTCGAGTTCATGAACTCACTCGCGAACCAGATCGACGATATGCCGTATGGCCTGCGATTTATGTGTCGCTCGGTGTTCCAAGCTTTGCAATCTTGCTTTCCTGCTGAGACTGAGGAGCGACTGCTGAGTACGGTGTCGAATGTGTTGTATTACAGATACATCAACGCTGCGTTGGTTGCTCCGGATGCAGCAGGTGCGCATGCGACACCGTTGACGCATATGCAAAAGAAGAATCTGACGCAGATTTCGCGTATAATCACGCAAATCACGTATGGTCGATTATTCAATAAGGACAATGTGTTTTTGCAGCCGCTCAACGCGAATTTGTCTGCGTATATCACGCGCATGAGAGATATGATGCGCAGAGTGATTGATATTCCGGATATAGAGCAGCACTTTGACATGGATGATAACGCTGATTTGACAGCGACGAAGCGACCGACGTTGTATATCAAGCTTGCTGACGTGCATGCGATTCACTCGATGCTTGTGAAGTATGAGGATATGCTGGTGACGCACACGGGTCAGCCTGATGTGCTCCGCGAGACATTGAAGGAACTTGGACCTGTACCGCAGTCATCGTCGGAGATTTTGAATGTTGCGAAACTACACGATGTCAAACTTGATTTGAATCCCAGCTTTGCGCGCAGCACAGATGACAAGGAAGCAGCTGTGAACGCGTTATTTGTTGAAGCAAAACGTTGTCTGTTGTATGTCATTCGCGTACAGACTGGAAGCAACTTACTCGAGATTTTGATTAAGCCTGTGACAGAGGACGACGAAATGAAGTACCAGGCATTGTTAGACGAAGAGCGGAGTCTGAAAGCTGCAGAGGAGGAGACGGCGGTGAATACGGTTGAGAGCACGCTTGGTGATTTGAGTTTGCTAAAGTATCGTGATTTAAAGGTGATTGCTTTGGAGAAAGTGATTGAGCTTGAGAATATGGGTAAGATCACGCGAAAGAATCATTTTCAGGACTTGCTAAACGCGATTGCGAATGATATTCGAACGAAGCGGAATCGGCGAGTTGCGCGGCAACGTGAGCTTGCGAGTGCGCGGCAGACGTTGAAGCATTTATCCGAGAAAGAGCATTATCTTGAAGTCAAGTTGAAGAGTTACAATGATTATATTGAGCAAGCTATGTCGACGCTGCAAGCCAAGAAGGGTAAGAAGCGCACGATTTTACCGTTTACGAAGCAGTTTTTCCATATGCGAGAGCTGCAGCGACATGGTCGCGTGCCTAAATTTGGATCGTTCAAGTACTCTGCTTCGAAGTTGCTTGAGAAAGGAGTGTTGGTTGAGTTACAGGGATTTTCAGATAAACAGTATGATAAAGTTGATTTCACGTTTTCGTCGGATCAGATTGGTGTGTTTTTCATTGAAGTGAGCCAGGGATCGGTTACGTTGCCCGCTGGGTCTGTGCAAGTTCCGTTGGATGATTTGCTGGAGAAGCAGTTTAATAATGTGCAGAGTATTCAGTTTTTTGAAAATTTGGCGACGTTTAATACCAACTTGCTGCTGCATTTGATTTTCAAGAAGTTTTACCGCGATGGATAAGTATAGATGCCGAGGGGTTTTTGGTTTGATCTCTGTTTTGACATAAGATTGTGTATGTATGTATGCTAATTTTGGTGCTTGTAATGTATACTCTGTATTATAACCCCATGCTTTTGACTATTGTACAACATCCTCCTCGAACGCCGGAAACTGGACCTCAAACGCGTCGCTTTCAGACGCTATCCGATACGCCAGCGTAGTTCCATCACTGATACCCAACGCAGCCAACGTAGTTTTCTTCCCGTCGCTCACAGCAGCATCTTTCCATCCTTTGCCAAGATCAGATTTATTCACCGGAACGCCAATCACCACATCCTCAATCTTGATTCCAAACTCTTTTTGCTCTGCGTTCCCACTAGTTGCAGTTGCAGTACTACTACTTATTTCGAACGACGGTTTGGGAATCTCGATTCCTGCGTACTCATCATCACCACCACCACCACCACCACCGCCGCCGCCGCTTGAAGGATTCCATGTATCTTTTATAGCTTGGTACAATTTCTCATGTAGAGTTTCGAACGAATCAGTCTCGGATAGAAGAAGCAGCGTGGTTTGTTTGCCGTGTTTGACTTTGACCGTGAGTCGGATATCGTATGATTTCGGAGGCTTGTTTTTTTTTTTTGTTTGTTAGTATTTTGTCGATGCACGTTGAGGTGGTTTACAAACCATTATGAAGATCAGAAAACGTGAATACCGCGGAGGTGTAGGTATTAGGAGTATTGCTGGTCCGCGGTGATTGCCGTGGGGTGAAGGAGGTGAGTTGGGATATACGTACGAACGCCTTTATGCGTACATTTGATGTTTGAATATCGAGATGTCGGATTCCTGTATCGTGAAACCAGGCAAGTTGAACTCAGAGGAACCAAAAGAAATGTCTGCACGGTCACGAAGTAGGCCGAGTGTATCTTCACAGACAAGTAGCGCGAGTATCAGCGGCATCGGTAATGGTGGTGCTAGTGGGAACGGATCTGGCGGGAGCGGTGGTGGAGGGGGAGGATCGATGAGTGCGTTGAATGGCGGCGGTGGGAATGGGAATGGGAGTGGAAGCGGGAATGGGAATGGCAATGCTGGGGGATTGGCAAGTGCGATTGCGTCGAGTCCGGGTAGTGTAGGCGGTGGGGTTAGTGGAAGTGGTAGTGGTAGTAGCAGTGGAGGTGCTGATGGGTCTGGGGAAATGGAGGTGTGGAGTAAGATTGTGGGGGAGGTTAGAGGGTTGGTGGAGTGTGCTGAGAATGGAGGGGAGATCAGAACTGCGATCACGAAGGTCGATGGGGTTGGCGAGATCGTGATGACTACGGGGAGGAGGAGGGCAGGGAGTAGTGTTGAGCCCGAGGAGAATAGCAGGATCAAGAATGAAGATGAAGGTATGTTGTGTGCGTGCGTGCATCTGTGGTGAGTGCTGACGGTTGGTAGATCCACGAGCGCAACTGGCGAAACTTGATCAACTACGAGATATATTTCAAAAGCAAGTTGAGAATGCAATAGCAGAGAAAAAGTATGGATACACCTGTTTCTTATTTTACATTGTGGTCGGGGACTAACAGATATAAGGCTGGTTGATCAAGCAGTTGAAGATGTTTCGATTCTGATGGCATTACGACAGGCGACAGAGACTCTTGCGAGCGAGAGTAAGCGGAAGAAACGCAAAGTGGACGAGAGCACAATGCTTGAGAGTCCACAGAATACCAAGAAATCACGAAGGTGCGTTTTTTTCGCGAGTTGTGGAAGATGGCCGGCTAACAAGAGGTCATAGTGGATCTGTCGCGCCGACGGACGTGCCGACAGTAGGTGCGATTGTTGCATTCAGATTAAAGAAGCAGAGAGGTGCCGATGTGGAGTGGATTCAGTGTGAGATTACAAAAGTGATAGGCGAGGGTGCAAAAGCGCGGTAAGTCCCATCGAATTTATCTCGACGTTCTCACAATATTAACGATTAATAGGTATGAAGTACAAGATCCCGAACCCGACGAAAACAACAATCCAGGCCAAAGTTACCGCGCTGGTTCGAAAGATATTATTCTAATCCCCCGATCCGGCGCAGATTTACCTGTGTTTCCAATCGGAACCCGCGTGCTGGCTAGGTACCCTGAAACCACGACGTTTTACCGCGCAGAAGTGATTGGAACAAAACGTGATGGTACGTGTCGGTTGAAATTCGAGGGCGAGGAAGAAGCGGGGAAGGAAACAGAGGTGGAGAGACGATTAGTGCTTGACATGCCAAAGTAGCCCTTGCGTGCGTGCAGTTTGTATAATAGAGGCAAAATCGGTTTTATTTTCTCAAGAATTTGAAGTTGAACTTGATTTCATCAATTCACGCTGCGTTTCCACGTAAATCCCAGTCTCGACGTCATGAACAAGTGACGACACTTGCATGGTTATCGGGATCACAGTGGTAACTGATTGCTCACGGATTGTCGCGTGGCTTGTAACGAGCTTTTCGAGTGAGGCGTGTAGCGGAATCAGTGCGGTAAGTTAGTTTGTGCTGTAGTATAGAAAACAAAGAGAGACTTATAGATTTGATGAATTGGAGCGTATGGATCGCGAGATTTGGACATTGTTGGTGGTGGTGGTGGTGGTGGTGGTGGTGAAATCGAGTGAGGTGAGCTCAGGCCGTGACGAGCGCGACAGGGACGCGTAGTCCGGGTAAATCTCGCCCTTTTCCTCGACAACCCCACGACAGCCCTACAATTAGCTTACTGCTACACGAATACATCTACAAAATAAATAAAAAAAAAAACAAAGATGTAAGAGGTTTCTATTTACAATCTATGAATCATAACCTAGCTCATTGAGGTGGTGGGTAGTGCATATACTGTTGATGATGTTGCTGGTCTTGCTGCTGCTGCTGCTGCTGCTGTTGCTGCTGTTGTTGTTGCTGGATCGGTTGGTACGCGCCCTGCTGCATCGATACCATCGGAATCTGACCCGCATTTGCAATGTTCATTGGCATTGTAGTTGGATACGACGAGGTCGGTACCGTGTTTCCGTAAATCTGAGTTCTCTGCAACCTAGGCGACGTTGGACGTGCGCCGCCTGTTGGGTTCGCGCCAGAACCGGAACCGCTTCCTGTACTGCTGATGCTACTTCCTGTTCCCGGATTTGAATTGGAACGGCCGAGTGCGATACCGGATGACATGAGTGAGGAGTCAGAAGAAAAAACTCCTGACATCCGGCGGTCGGGGTCGTCGTCGTGGTAGTGTTGCGTCGGCGGGTATGCTGCGTTCGGGATAGTTGATGGTGATAACGCGAGTGACATTGGTGAACCAGGACTTTGATGACCGTTACTGCCGGACGAATGATCGGTATAGTTTCTTGTTGGATCGCGCACGTGTCCAAGGGATGCGTAATCACTGAACAAACTCGTGACGGATTCCGGAGCTGGCTGAGGCGGCGGTCTGATGGCTGGAGCTATATGGGCTGGCTGTGCAGCCATCGGGATCTGCGTCGGCATTTGCAAAGGCACAGACGCGGAGACTTGCATTGCGATTGGAGCTGGAACATGCGCTTGTGGCATGTGTAATGGCACGGATTGCAAATCTGCAGTCGTCATCGGATGCTGGATGTAATCGTTTGTGCTGCTTCCTGCGCTGAGACGCGGCTCGATGTGCGTGAAGCTGAAGCCCGAGTCAGACATTTGTGGTTGAGACTGCGGTGGCTGCGTGTGCATCTGTTGGCCAGGTGGCATCGAGCGCGGAACTCCAGGTGGCAAATCTGGGTTTTTGAGCGCGCGAAGCTTGAGACTCTGGAGAATGTCGACACATCGCTTGTAAACGACTTGGTCGTTTAACATTGTGAAAAGTGCCATACACTTGTCAATGTCGTTCAATATGTCTTGCTCGTTGGGCCAGTCTGGACGGTACCCTGTCGCATGTCCTAAAACCATCGCAGTAATCGCACCCATGACGTAATGTGACAGGTTCCACCACGGAAATGCAGACAGCAGAGCATAAGCGATTTCCTGGTGTGCGTAGGGCGCGTTGGGATCTGGAAGCTGCACGATCGTACAGTGTCCGGCTTTCATCGCACGGAACGCGTTCTCTTGCGTCAGATTCTTGGATTCCTGAGATTGATCGGGAATGTGAGTCTGGCATAGACACAGTCGATTGACCATGCGAATGACGTCTTGGTAGAAGAACGCGAGTGAGGTACGCATGCGAACAAGCGTGAGATCATCGTTCACGACCGCGACAGATTGCATTGTCATATCGAGGATTTCCGGCAATCCGCGCTTCCACTCGTCGAGAGAGCTATTCAATTCTTTGATGATATCTTGTACTGCACTCCAGCTTGATTTGACAATATTGGGCGCGTACATCTTGTCCATGACAGTGCCGAGGATACGACTTAGCTCGATTTCGTACAGAAAGAATCGTGAGTTCAGTTTCGCAGCAGGTGACTTTGGTAAACTGTATTGCGAGAGAAACTCAAAGTTTTCCGCCTCGGCTGTTGTCGATGGGCGCGGAGCAGAGACGCAAAAGTCGTTGATTGCAGACGGGCGACCGGTGAGGCCGCAGATCATGCGCTCGAAAACGTAGAGTGCGTTCCACAGCCTGACGCGAACCTCGCGTTGTGGATCGGTCAAGTTCGCGCGATGGATTTTGAGATGAAGACCCACGGACTGGCCTTGACGAATGGCGAGACCGAGCATTGAGTAGCATCTGTTGATGTGATTTGTGGCAAGCATGTAGAAACTGAGCAGGGCGACGTATTGGATGTGCTGGACATCGCCAGGGACAGTGACGTCAGGTTTGAGGATCTTGGAACGAATGTAGAACTGTACATGGTCGAGGCCGTCGATGGTGGCGCCCGAGTTGGACTGGTTTGCAAAGACTGAGCCAATCGCGAGGACGATGTTGAATAGCGCGAGCCATTGCGCGTTGCTGTCGTCAAGGTAGCCTGCCCAGAAAAGATCGTACTGGTACCGAAATAGCGGCTCGAGAACAAAAGGGAAGGAAGGATGCACGGTCTCAAAGTAGATTGCGACGAGTTGGTCGCAGAGCGAGCGGTGAGGAACAGAGCTGAGATCGACGGTGTTGACGGCGATGTCAAAGTCGTCGAGGTTGTATGACTGCGCGTCGAGATCATGCATGATCTGGTTGTATAGACCCTGTGGATCAGAGCCATCGTCGCTTTCATCTTCAGTAGTGACTTCGTAGATTTTCTTGATCCAATCAATGTCGGACGTCTTGCCAATGTATCCTTCCGGCGTGGAGATGCCAATTGAGTTGATATCTTCGTTCAAATGGTCGACGGAGCCAGTCGATCCAACTTCGGCGGACACCATATCCTCGCCGGTGATTTCGCTTTCGGAGGTATTGGAGTGGCTCATTCCCGCTGCGTTTAGCTGGGTACCGATGACGCCGGACGTGGCGTTTGCAGCGGCCGCGGAGGTTTCAGCTTGTTGGTTCGGAACAGTCTGGTGGCGGATGAGTGGCGGAAAGTCAAAAAAGTAGACGGTATACTCACGATGATAATGTCGTCGCCTACACTGGCGAGCTCACGGTCGCTGAGCGAGGGAGCTACGCGGCGGAGAACTTGTTCGTATTTTTGGACTTTGATGCGCAGATTTTGGAGTTCCCTGGTAAAGTTAGCAGGTGGGCGAGTGGGCAAGCGGGCGAGCGGGCGAGCGGGCTAGTGACAGTCCAAGACATACTCTCTGGTGCGATCGCGCTTGTTGTTGGCGTAGTAGCATGCGATACCGAAGGCGCGGCAGTGGGAGCAGGTGGGGCGCTCGCCACTGCACTTTGTCTTGCGGACGCGACAAGGTTCGCAGGCGTGGGAGATGCGGTTTGCGCGCGAGGAGGATGCGGAGGAAGGCGGGGTAGCTGTTGCGCGGGGCGGCAGAATGTTTGGCGCGACTGGACCAAAGGCGGAGCCCGAGGCGGAGCCCGAGGCGGAGCCCGAGGCTGCGGAGTATTGAGCGGAGCCGTCGCCGGAGGACTGAGGAGTCGTGGACGAGGAGGAGGACGAGGGCACGACGAGCATGTCGGGCGCCGGGGCGTCGTCGGCGGCGACGGAGCGCCGGGTCGCGAACGGGCTGGAGACGGGGAATGGCGAAGGTCGCGATGGTGGTGGTTGTGGAGCTGCAGTCGCGGTTGGAGCCGCTGGCGCAGCAGGAGGCGGCCGGCTCGAGGAAGTGGCCGCCGGGGCAGGAGAGTCGTCGGAAGGCATTGTTCGAATCGGATCAATTGCACAGCGGGTGCTGAGGAACAGATCCGAAGACGGCGAAGCGAGCCGGGCAGGTCGGTTATATTTAAGGCGGCGGGCCAGAACAGGCAAACTTCGGTACGGCGCCGCTCAATCAAGATCTACGATGACATGACGTCAAGTTACGTGCGGCTCATTATGCAGGGGCTGAGGCTGGGGCGCACAAGACGCGAACCGGCGGCCGTCTGTGCAACCGGCGCGCAACCGGAACCGCAGTTGCGGGAACAGCTCCCGGTGCCTGCAGGCGTTAAGCGAGGCTCCGCTTCCTCGGTCTCCCTCGGTCTGCATCATCATGCACCGCTCGAGTCTGCCCGCGCCGGTTTCAGGCACCGGTTTGCTGTTCGCCGCTGCGTCGGACTTACTTTACTAGAAGTGCACATGGTTATTTATCCGTCGCGCGATCGCTAGTATGTACATCATCTTGCATCCCGCCCGCCGGCCCCGCCGATTGCCGCTGCGTCGGCTTCTGCACGAGAGGCCGTGTCGACGCCGCTGTCGCCGTTGTCGCCGTTCTCGTTGTCTTCGCCGGAGTCGTCCTCTCCGTCTTCCTCCACCGCCGTCGCCGCCGCAGACACCGCCGCAGACGCCGACACAGGCATCACCATCCCCCGCGCCGCAGCCACCGCTCCCGCCGCGCGGGTCCGTTTGAACCCCCGGAATCGCGACATAAGCGACTTGGCCGACGGCATGTCCGTCGCCATCTCCGGGCCCGGCGACCCTTCTCCCGCCGCTGCTGATCGTATGCTTGCCCCGCCACTAGTACCACCACCCCCACTACCACTGCCTCCGCCGCTCCCCGGCGATCGCGCAAGCTCCAGTCTGTGCATCATCATACTGCGCTCCTGCTGCATTGGTGCTGCTGCCGGCGGCGGCGGCGGCGGCGGCGTCGCCACTTGTGCATCGCCACCTTGTGTGCTCGGTGCCGTCGAGGCTCGCGTGTGGTGTCCTCCGCGGCCCGACGACGGCGGCACAATCACGCCCACGCACTGTGTCATGTCAAAGGGTCTGTCCGTCATTGATGCTGTTGTCGTGAGCGCTGGCGGACTCGCAGGTGGCCTTGTGTCTGTAGTTGGCCTGCTCTCGCCCAGCACAATCTGTGTAGAGTACAATCCGTCCGGCGACGGTGCCCTTCTCGCGTTCACTCTGAATTGCGAAGTCAGCTCGCTCTGTGTCGGGCGCTTGTCACCGCTAGACCACGCCGTCGTGCTCCCCGACGGCGCAGACACTGAAGACGCCATTCGCAGGCCCTGGTACTGGTACTCTGTTCTCCGTTTCCTATTGTCGTTCACCAGAGACTCGCTCGACTCAGCAGACTCGGCAGACTCGGCAGACCCAAGACGCAGTAACCGGCCCCGCATAGTTGAGTACGGCGAGTCAAGAACCAGCTTGCTCGGCCCGCGCTGCTCGATCGTGATGCCGCGAATGACTTTGTCGACTTTGCTGCCATGCTTTGACGGCGAGTCTGGCACTGGTGTGCGTTTGCGCTTCCCTGCCCGGCTCTTGCCAACGAGCGTGCTGTTGTCAATCATCGAAAAGGACGCTACCCTGAAGCTGCTGCAGAGATGGTCGTAGGCTCTGGCGCTGCCAGTGCTGCCTGCACTGCTGGCGCTGCTGCGGGACATGCTGGACCGGCGGCGGGTAGATGAGGCGGAGAGAAAGGTCGAGCAGTCGCGAAGGTGTTATCGCGGCTGTTGTTCAGCGCTCTGTCACGCACACTGTCACGCACACTCCAAATGCAGAATAAACACGCCTCGAATTCGCGTCTAATTCGCCTGCAAACTGAGAACCACAGAATAGACTGGACTCACAGGCACAATTTAATCACAAGACCGCGAGTCTTCTGTTTCGAAATGAGTCGTCAATAGAAAGCCTCATTATATTCTTGGCTGAGATTCCCAAAGCGGCGCCGTGGGCGGAAACAGAACAAAACACTCGCTGTGGCTCAAGTGTCAGCGCACACAACGGAACTTGTCCCCCGGCCTTCAGTGGCTCTGACTACTCTGGCTGCGTAGATATCTCATTGTAAACTACGGTATCTATGTTTGGGGATGTGCATTTGACAATTATGGCCTGGCCGGTGTTTGTGGGCGCAGATCCGGCACGCCCGGATACCGAGCTGAATCCGTTCGAGCTCATTCTGCAGCCGGCTCGGAAACCTTCGGAAAACCGTCTGTTTCGACTGACGAGATGAAAATATACATATATGCGCGCTAGACGTCACAGCCGACAAAAGACATTTAACGGTCCCGACAATGAAGTCTCTGCGACTCACTCCAACTCTGACGCGACGCAAAGCGGCAAACTCCAGCATTCCGTTGCTTGTAGTCAGATGAGAGAGCCAGCGACCTCCGGTGCACTCTTATCCGTGTTTATCTGCTGTGGTCTAGCTCGGTCTTGCGA
Organism: Myxozyma udenii; assembly: GCA_030705025.1. NCBI lineage: Eukaryota > Fungi > Ascomycota > Lipomycetes > Lipomycetales > Lipomycetaceae > Myxozyma > Myxozyma udenii. The sequence continues at coordinate 25,299 of JANIWG010000017.1, forward strand.
TTTTGATCGTACAAAATGAGCGACAGAGTGATAAAGTTAAGCCCGTGTAATCGTCTGCATGTACGAAATTGTCGCGATGCATGTCTGCGGTTGAAACAGTTATATATGCATACATACATCATAGGTTACTGCGACCCCCCTGGTGGTTGCATCGTGCATGCACTGCCGCGAAGATGACGCGTCCTAGCTAGCGTAATAATCTAGATTGCCGTAACTCTATACGTCGCCTGCAAGTCGCTTGCTTATACGAGTCATGATATCCATTCCCGTAGATACTGCTGTGCTGCGCGTGATCGTGCAAGCGTGTTCACCGTGACGCCCCAAACGCCATCAAACTCCCAACATCGCATCGCACCTGTCCAACATCATCTCATCTCATCGCTTCCGCCCCCACACCCCGTCTCCCGCACCCACCTGTCCACGACTTCCTTCGTAATGTCGAGGGTTTGTACTCCACTTAAAACAAAGCCCAAGCCAAACTAACAGCTATCAAAGTACGGTGCGCTGCCGCCTCCGCGGAGGTCAATGGCGAACCCTGCACCTCGAGTACGTTCGGTCATTTCTCATTTCCTTCCCGTTTGCTTAGATCTAACGTAACCAGACCGAGGCAGCGAAGCAGGCACTTCGTGCGTTTTTCTGCGACTTGTGTCAGAAGGTGGGATTCATAAACTGTTTTGCTGACATACATGCTGATTAGAGTAGGGATACAGCAGAATGGACGAGTATGAAACTCACACTAATAGTTACGAACACCAACATCGCAAGGTCCGTCCCTTTTTCTCACCTTCACTTGTTGTAGTTCACACGCTGACGTCGTTATTACAGAGATACAACGAACTTCGACATATGCATCGCGATACCTATTCAACAATCGAACAGCGTCGCGAGCGTGAAATGCGCGAATCTGGAATCCGCACAATCGCAACTGAACCATCCTCCTCGTCGGCGGCGGGGACGTCATCATCATCAACAACTACCACCACAGCCCCGAGGAAAGGGTTTAAAGCTTTTGGCAAGGCTGCTGCTGCAACGGGTGGTTTCAAACCAATTGGAAAAGCCGAACCGAAGACGGCACCGGCTGTTGCTACGACAGCGACTGCAGCGACTGCTGCATCGGTAGAAAGTGAAGGTGATACGAATAGTGAGTCTGACGGGGAGTACGAACGGTATGATCCACTGTACCCTACGCCTTTATAACCTATAAACTGTACATTACACCTTTTTTTTAACGAAACTTTTGGGCATTGGATAACAAATAAATGAATGTATCTGTACATGATTATAAAAGTACATAATGCAATACGTAGCGCTGCGCGCGCAAACGCCTATGAAGCTAGCAATCGTCCTTGGATGATTTCGTACGCCATCTGCTGTCGTAATATCGTCATATCCGCCTGTGTAAACGAAAGAGGCTGGTTTCGCGCAAGTACCTCTACTGTTTTGCACGTGAATATTCCACAGTCGTAGCCATTACGCTGCACGGGCGAATCAGTCGGAATTACGTCCGGCCAGGACTCAATATCAGCCATCACCACGCCTTGCGTCTTGCATTCGTTGATCAGGTAGTTTCGAAGATGCTGTGTCGTTAGCCATGTCAGAGCTTAAATGAGAGAAAATACTAAACTTACAACGAACGCCCGCCCAGGACCGCCTGACAATGAATCGTAGTACTCAAACTTCTTGTGCCTGATATCAATCACGCTGACACACCAATGCGTGTTGTGAATATTAATTGGCACGAAAATGTAGTCCAAATTTGCCAGATCCAATTGTTTTCGCTTTCCCCAACGCGCAACCCCTTGGTATCCTTTCGGTCCCGACAGTGTCGTGAAGAAATGCGTGGTATATGAGAATGATCGTGGAAACTTGGAGTCATTTGCAGCTGCATGATCACGACTCCGCTGAGTAACCATCTCGAGGTAAAAATCAATCACGTTGTCATTCAACCACTGTCGTTCTCCAAGCGTGTACATGTCCCGCACTCTGATCTCGACTCTAAATTTATCAATCACCACGCGTTCCCGGTCTCGCGCGTTTATCACAGCCTGTACTTGATGCAATTGATCCCTCCGTAACGGCTTAATTTCCAGCTTCGGTCCTCGTCGTAACTCTTCAATCGCCTTGATCCGCGCCTTACGACGCTCCTGAATCGCTTGCCAACTAGGAAAATCGGTCGCGTCACCTTCTTGAATCAGCGCTCGGATAAGCTCGTCAACGCTCTGCGCATCACTCAGTCCAGACGCAAGAGGCCGCCGTCGTCGAACTTGTGTTGTTGGACGCGCCGATGCCAAACTCTCTGCCAACGGTGATGACGGTAGACCACTGAACCCAAGTCCGCTTCTGAATGACGGCGCTGTAGTGCCGTTGGTTGCAGACTCGGACTGGCGTTTCTGCATGTTTGTCATGAATATACTCTTCCGCAACGACTCTAGACTAGCGCCATTACTAGATGCGAGTTTCTTTGTCGTCGAAAGACCCGCGTTCGGTCGCGAAATTGGCTTGAAGGGTGATCTATACTTTTCAACGCGTGAACTTCGGATAGAGAGCGGCTGCAACGAGTAATACGTTGATCTGACCGACGACGCAGGTGTAGCTTCCACTGCAGCCGTATTCGGCGTCGACAAAAGCGACGCGTTTGATGTGGATGACGCGACAGAACTGATGAGCCGCGGTCCGTACCGCTGGTTATATCTCTGCCTTCGCTGCATCGTCTGAATAAGTTTCTGCCGTCGAACTTCATCTGCTTTCGACAACTCCGACGCGTTTCGATGTGATAAAACCGCTGGAAGTCGCGCACCGTATGGCGTGTGTACTTTTGTTTGCTCGAGTGCCCGCGATGGAGTCGTTTGTAAAGTCGGTGCAATTAATCGCGTCGCGGGAATTGGCGAACTTGGTCTCGTGGGCGTTGACGTTGACGCGTTGAAGTTTAGTCGAACGGGTTGGTACGTCGATGCGCTGTCGGATTGAACAATGATTCCGCTATGTGGTGTCGGAGACTGAATCACCAATTTGCTGTTTGTTGGTTCATCTTGCTCGAGATCAGGCAGATGTTTTGCTTCGTCTTTCGTTGGCGCGGTGGTCTCCTCCTCCTTCTGTTCCACTCTCTCCTCCTCTTCTTCCTCCCTCTCAGTCTGTGTCGCAACCTTCTCAAATATCCCCGCAATGTCCAGCTTATGCGCAAATCCCGAAATCAAACTCCACATGCTCCTTCCAGCATCGTTATTCGTCTCGCGGCGATGATCGCCTTGCGCGAGACTCATTTTGCGCCAAACCTGGCTCTCAAAAACCTCGCTTGCTCCACCACACTTTACTGTGCTAAATCACCTAATCCCGTGCCTCGCTCAGGCAATTTCCACGTAGCCCTTGAAGCTGTAAATAAAAAAAAAGTGCCTGAAATTGCGCCGGTTCAGAGTGTCAGGTTCGAAGCTTTGATCAAGGAGGGAGTTGACGCGATGAGCAAAAGTGTAAACAAACGGGTCTCGTGGTGATTTTCAACACCCAGCGCGACCCCACGCGCGCGGCCCCCGCAGAGACGAATGAGTTCAGCTGCTGTATAGGCGAACATCTCTGAGTTACTTCTTAGTTAGCTTGTCAGCTTGACGGGCTGCAGCAGTGAGCAATGGCTGCGAACAGGTCTAACGCCAAGACGTTGCCAATCGACGTGTGTATTCGCGGGCCGGCAAACGCGGATTTCGTGCAGGGATTCGTTGGGTTCAAGAGAACACGGGTGAGTTCTAATTTGTCTTCTTTCTCGTACTGAGCTGAATGAGTGTGTGGACTGACTTTGGAAGCCACGGTTAAGCGGAGTTGCAGAGTTGCGGAGTGCAAACGGCTTACCATTTGCTGTTCAGATGGTGACAATTCATCTATGGCGAACCGATATACCGAGTCGGAAACGCAAGCAAGAGAAGCCGGTGCAGATTGGGGATACGAGAATGATATTTGAGTCGAGAGGTACTGACCGGTATTTTGTACTGCAAATTCCGTTTGTATTTGAGCTGCCTACAAAAGTCGCCGATAAGGATAGTCCGTTTCTGGGATCGAGTATGTGTTCGAATGCGGGAGAGATCACGTATACGCTATACTGTGCCGTCACTGGCGCAGAAGGGAGTATATCATGCAAGGAAATAATACCAATCATGAGATATGACTGGAGTTCAATGCATGATGAGCTTCGGCTGGACCGGAAGCTGGTAGTGGAGCCGGAGCAAGGATCACCGCTGGACAATGTTTTAATAACGATTCATGGAAGATCATATGGTCCTGGCGATAATTTGACTATAACTGTGAGGTTCACTCGAGCACGAACGCAGAAAACAGCAAAAATCAAGGGATACCATGTGAAGATCAAAGAGTATCGAGCACTGCCACATTACGGCGAGAAATACGAGGGCGATGCTCTGTATAACGTCAGTCAAACGTTTGAGCAGGAGATTGTGCAAAGAGTACAGGAAATTCCAATTGCATGTACGCTCCCAGTTTTGTCGTCTTCTCGCTATTCTTCAAGGAAAGATTATTTAAAGACCGGTCATGACGGCTACGGTAACCCAGCGTTCGCGAGTTTTACAAACGCGACAGAGAACTTACAGGTCACCTTCGGTTTGAACGTCCGGCTAAACATGTCGGGAACACGTGATATTGAAATTGAGGATGAGATATACATTACACCGTTCAGCAGTGCATTGTGTGCTGAACTGAGGCAAGAACTTCCAGAAGCAGAACGAAGTGCAATCAGATGGGCAATGTCGCCGCAACCGGCACCGATAATGGTGCGTCCTGGTGATGATGCCGCGTTGAAGCGGAATCCGTCGGTTCCGGTTAATAACAAGAGAAGAATTAGGATAGAGTAGGTGTTGGTATTTTCGATGTTTCAGGTTCTGTATACAGGTTATATATGGGTGTATTTTATTGATCAACGACGGAAGTGTAACTGTACGTGTGAACTTTGAGATGTAGCGTAAGCGCACAGTCAGCATCCGAACTCCCAAGTCCCAATTCACACTTTTTCCCAGCCCATGATTGTCGAACAGTCCAGTCATCGCCATCACGAGAGACTCGACACACAGCATGGATGACGAGTTAGACCGGGATTACGACGAAGTGCCATTGAATGGTACTGGACGTGGTGGCACCGGAACGCAAAATGGAGGAGGAGACGGAGACGGAGACGGTGACGGCGCGCAATCGGACGACGAACAGCAAGATTGGAGGATAATGGCTGCGATGGGCAGTAGTAATTCCAAGTATGTTTTATATTGTGAACAAATATGTGCGGAACTGATGAGGGTAGGAAGTCGTTGCCGACGAGGGGAGAGAAGGAGTATGAGCCGAGCGGGAGTACCTCGGATAAGTCGAATCTACAGCTTAGTCGAGAGGCAATGTATGCCGCGTTGAATGGCGAGCGTCGGCATTCCCAGTACGTCACGCTCACTTTTTTTCCCTGTAAAAATTCAGCTACTGATAGTCTAGAAAACAACGGATCTCAGCGTTGTGGTATCCAAAGTTGCAGCGAGCTCGCGTGGTAACTGCCAAAGGTCCGCATTTCAAAAGTATTGGAAAGTCAGATTCGAAAGGTGTAATCTGGCTTACACCGGAGGAGACAATTTATCTCGTCGAGCGAGGGAGTATGTCGTTGTATAACTCAACTGGTACGCAAATGTTGTCGCTGCAGGGATGCTACACAGCTTGTATTGCCGGGTGTGGAGGACATGAACGATATTTAGTTTACGCGTATCTTAAGCGGTTGGGATTTATGATCCAGCGAGCACCGACGTTTGATGGGTATACTGCACCGGAGAAGAAGCAAGATAACCGGTCTTTCTTGTCCAGATTTTGGACCGGAGTTGTGGATCGATTCGGAAATCTTCTGGGGTCGTTGCGCGTGCTGTTACAGTCTCGGATACCTTCCTTCGGACCTGTGCTACCACGAGGACTATGGAGATCTTACGGTGCGTATAACTCACGCGTGTGTTGCAACTTTCTGACATGAACAGAGTCGATATACAAACGCATGCAGATCATTCCGTTTTACAGCATGAGCAAGGAGCAATACGCTCCCAAGCCAACGGAAGCGCCTTTCCAGGTCGCGTTTAACGTGTGGAAACCAAAGCCATCATTCAAAAAGTCCAAACCTGGAGAACCTGATTTTCAGGTGATCGTTGTGAAGTATGTCATTCTTATCACAGATATATGTACAAATATATATATACTAATACAAATTCAGTGCACAAAAAAACAAAACGCCAAAGTACTCGCATCTGCAGCATCTATTTTCTAATCTCGAGATAAACGACACGGAACCCAGTGATCGCAAACGAACGGTAACACAACGATTGAAAGATGCGAGGAAAAACGTGATTTTTGGAGTCGTGGATCATGGAATCATTAGCTTTCTAAAAGTCGGACAGGTTGCGTTCGGGGACGAGAGTGTCGCGGAGGTGATTGCTCGGGGTGGGCCACGAAAGGGACAAGGACAGAGAAGGAGGTGATGTAAGATAGTAGTGTTTCAAACATCAAGGTAGTCTGAAACAACGAGAAGCTCAAGAGCCATTTCTGGAGGCACGTCGAATTCGGGGATCGGTCCTGGGTTGCTGCGGTGCTTTAGGTTGTAGTAAAGGTATTCACACACTTTCTCGAGCAACACGCCACTTGATCTCATTAGTCCTTTTCAGTCAAAGTAAACAGTACTGACTCAAAACGCACCTTGTGTCATGCAACTCGACTCGATTCAATTGCGCCTCGACGAAGTTGGACGAGGAACTCAACATGCCGCGGAGAGTTCCAGAGAGCATTGCAGCCTCGCGTAGAATCGAGTACTCGAACCCGTCTGACGAGACAAGAAGTACAAACTCTCGCTCATCTTTTGAGCTGTGTGCGTCAGCCATTGTGAATATTCTCGCCAACAGGCTTGTATAATTGTCAGAGAAAAAGGTGCTGTTATAGAGGGAAGAACCGCGTTTGATCTCAGAGAAGACCGTGTCGGGGTTAATGTAAACAAGGGGGTGTTGTGCGCATTCAACTCCCACTGCTGATAAAGGAACATCGAGATCACGATCAGATCTATTGTCGACGTTAGGCGTGAGTGGAAAGTGCATCAATTAGTTTTCAGATCGATTGCGGTACATTTTGCTGTTTGCATTCAGTCTTTGGTGAAAATACGTGCTGAATTTACTAAAGTGGATGTGGATATCCCCTCCGCGAACCGGTCGCTTTCTCTAATTACTACCACACAACGAATACAATGGGAAATAGGATCTCTCAAGTACCATACTCCGCGCCAACAGTGGGGCTTGATTCGTACGTTGATGAATTGGGTGATATACAATATGACTCGACATGTGGATCTGCGAGACTGTTGAAATCAGTCCGTGCACGACATCATGATGGACCGGTTATTGTCAAGATATTCATAAAGCCAATGGCAAACTTGCCTCTGCGGTCGTATCAGAAACGGCTAACTGGTGCGTTTCTTTTGAGGAGAAATGAACAGAGACTAATGTGATAGATGAACGCGATAAATTGTCAAGAGTATCCCACGCTATCGCGTACAGTAAGATTGTCGAGACAGATAGAGCAGGATACCTTGTACGGCAGTACTTTGGCAACATTTTGTACGACAGAATAAGGTAAGTTGGCTCACTACTCCTTTTCTTGGGTTTTAAACATGTGCTAACCACGGTCAGTATCCGACCATTTCTCGACAACATTGAAAAACGGTGGATTGCGTTTCAACTATTAACAGGACTTGCGCGATGCCATGCGGTTGGTGTGCACCATGGTGATATCAAGACCGAGAATATTGTAGTCACGAGCTGGAACTGGGCGTACCTAACTGACTTTGCGTCTTTCAAACCAACATATTTGCCTGAAGATAATCCTGCGGATTTTTCGTTCTTCTTTGATACCTCGTCAAGAAGGGTGTGTTACGTCGCGCCAGAACGGTTCTACAAACCAGGAGAAAATAAACAAGGTGAATTGACGGATGCTATGGATATATTCAGTCTTGGTTGTGTGATCGCAGAGCTATTCCTTGAAGGCACGACGATATTCTCACTTGCTCAACTCTTTGCATATCGTCAGGGTCAGTTTTCGCCCGATCTTTCGAAAATCGACGATGAGGAAATAAAATCACTTGTGCGTCACATGATCAGCTTAGATCCGAACGAGCGATACTCTGCGAATAAGTATCTCGATACATGGCAAGGACGCGCGTTTCCTTCGTATTTCTACAACTTCTTGCACGAGTACGTCCAGGACCTTACAGAGCCGAACGTGCTTGAGTATGGCAAGAAAGTGAGCGTGCAACAGTCTCTTGAGGCAGATCGACGGATCGAGAAGATTCATGCAGATTTTGACAAAATCGCGTTTCTGCTCAACTTTTCAGACGCTGTGGCTACGTCGTCCAGTGGAATGCTCTCGTCATCAGCGACTTCATCACCATCACCGGGCGCGAAAGATTACGCCGCGGGACACACGCATCTTCTTGGCAAAGAGCCTGTCCCTGTGTACCTTGATATTCCAAATTACCATACAGGACAACCAGTTGCGCCTCGTACTCCACCCGAAGATCGAGGAGCGCTTGTCTTTCTTGCGATCGTATCTTCTGCAATTCGAAATACAGCAACTGGATCAGCGCGGTTACATGCGTGTGAGTTGATTCTTGCATTCGGCGAGCAATTGCCAGATGATGCGAAACTTGATCGGTGTCTTCCTTACCTCGTCTCACTTCTTGACGACAAATTCGTGGACGTTCAGGTTTCTGCTATGCGATGCATTACACAATTGATGTCACTTGTGCAGAAAATCACACCAGTGAACGAGAATGTGTTTCCAGAATACATCATGGCTCGAATGCATCATCTTCTTAGTAGTAAAGATGTTTTTGTCCGTGCGAGTTTCGCGTCATATATTTCAACTCTAGCTGAAACAGCAATGCGATTTCTTGATATGGCGCAACAAGCGAGGATTGAGGGATTGTCAATGGCGTTGTTGGATGCGGAGCTTGAGAACGGAATTTCGAGCGCAAATGGATACCAAAATTACTTTGATCCACTTCGTCGCGAACTTGTTGAGCAGTTCCAGGATTACACAATCACGTTGCTTACGGATTCGGAATCTGCAGTCAAGCGTGCGTTGTTGCGTTCGATATCATCATTGTGCGCATTCTTCGGTAGTCAAAAAGCAAGCGATATTATTCTTTCTCACCTAATCACCTATCTAAACGACAAAGACGCTTTACTTCGCGGTGCCTTTTTTGACGGTATCGTCGGTCTCGCCGCGTTTGTGGGCGGCAATAGTTTGGAAGAGTATATCATGCCATTGATGGTTCAAGCGCTTGCAGATACAGAGGAATTTGTGATTGAAAAAGTGTTGCATGCGTTTGCGTCGCTTGCGGATCTAGGCTTGATTCAGCGTCCGAATTTGTGGGATTTGGTGAGTATCACGGCTCGGTTTTCACTGCATCCGAATCTGTGGATCAGACAAGGCGTGTTTGCGTTCATTTCCGCGACAGTGAAATGGTTGTCTCCTGCGGATGTGCATTGTATCATTCGACCGCTCGTTCGTCCGTTTTTGCAGTGTGATATTTTGGAGTACAGCGAGGTCATGTTGCAAGATTTCAGTGTTCCTCCGGTATGTTTTTCTTTTACTTTCCAGTTACACGGCTAACAATAAGTAGCTCACGCGAACGGTGTACAATGCGGCGATAGGATGGGCGACAGAATCTGAAGATTCGAGTTTTTGGCGGCCAGCAATGGAGCAAAGGATGTCTGACATCATGCCGATTTTAGACATGACGTATTCTGTGACTTCGTCGCTTCATAATTTGCAACTGACGAAAGCGGCAGCGTCGATTCGGGAGACGGGTGGGATTCCCGAGAAGCTTTCAAAGACCGAGGAGGATATTCGATGGTTGGGAAAGTTGAAAGTTCTGGGGTTGCCTGAAAGTGAACTGTGGAAGCTGGCTGCGTTGAGGGAGTATCTCTGGCGAATCGCAAAGTCAAACTCGAGTGAGGTTAAGATCATAGCTGTGCGGCGGGATGTTGCGCCGCCTCCAGATTTTAATCGCACGATCGCGGTTAGCAAGCTTGGAATTCAACTGCATACGTATTTCTTTGACGATACACAGACCGCGGTAAGGAGACAACAAGCTGCCGCTGCGGCTGCTGTGGCAGCGCAAAGGCAGAGTCAGGTGCCGGATTTCGCGACGGATGGGACTGGATCGCAGATTGTCTCGGACGCAACGATACGGCAGTATAAAGCAGCTGGCGCGTTAGTTGATGCGCTAAAGACTTTAGAACGACCTGGTCTTCTCACATCATCCAACGGGGCAATCAATGGAGTTGGCGAGTCACAACCCTCAGGGCAACGCCCAACAACATCAAATATACCGCCACATTGGCTTAACGGAATCGAAGGATCACCGCGGACAATGGCGCCAATCTTGACAATGGATTCACCACCTCGGACGTCAATTGTGCAATCTCCCATGTCGTCTAGCGCGAGTGTCTTTGTGACGAGTCCAGCGCGAAGAGTACAGACTGCTAGCAGTGGTGGTACAGTTGCACGAGTGACGACGTCCGCGACGAGTGATACATCTGGTACAGCGGCGGTGTCGGAGAGCAGTGTTACTGGAGTTCGGGCTGCGAGAACAGCGACGTTGAGTACTGTTGTTTCGAGAGAGTTACGAACCAGAGCAAGTATGGCTACGTTTCGAACTGCGTCGTCAACTGCGACAACAAGTGAGACATTATTGGGTTCATCCGCGTCAACTGCGTTATCGCCGTATAAGTCAAAGGCGGATACGGGCATGAGTACTGCGATTGCGTATGGTAAAGTGGACGTTGATAATGATGGCTCGGAGATAACAAAGTCTGGTACCACGACAGCCGAACAAGCAGTTGCAGTTGCTACGACTACGACGGCGTATGCAGCAGCAGCAGGACAAGGTGGATACGATGACATTGATCCAATGGTTTATCGCGGACATTCATACACGGGTGATAATCCATATATCCTCAGACTTTTGTGGACGGTGTATGTCGATAAATTCATGGGAGATGTTCCTGATTTTGGACAAGGAATCCCGTTATCGATGAGACCACGAGCGCTGATAAAACATAAATCGAGCAGTAGCACGGCTGCGGATGGAAGTGGTGGTGTTGGTACGAATACGGCGCCAGGTACACAATGGAGACCTGATGGTGTTCTTATTGCGCATTTTGAAGAACATCGAGCGAGCGCGACACGAGTAGTCGTGAGTCCGGATCATTATTTTTTCGTTACCAGTTCTGAAGATGGGAGTGTGAAAGTGTGGGATTCGCTACAACTTGAGCGGAACGTGACGAATCGATCGCGAGGAACGCATAAGCATCGGAATGGAAGTGCTGTTAAGAGTTTGTGTTTTATTCAGAATTCACATTGCTTTGCGAGCGCGTCTGTTGACGGTGAGATTCACGTCGTCAAAGTGGATTATACACCGCCTGTTGGACGTGGAATTGCGAAATACGGAAAGTTGAATACCATGAGAACGTATGAGCTTGAGAAAGGGGAGTATGCGGTGTGGATGGAGCATGGTAAAGTTGATGGAAAGTCTACACTCATTGTTGCGACTAGCAATTGTCGGATTCTGGGTCTTGACCTTCGGAATCGTACGCGGGCGCCTCGTTTGTTTTTCGAATTCAACGTTCCTCGACGATATGGACCGATCACATGCTTTTGTATCGATCGCGCATCCCCGTGTTCCTGGATCGCAGTGGGCACGAGTCGTGGAGTCATGAGCGTGTGGAATATCAAGTATCAAGTCAAAATTCGTGCATGGGGCTTGCGATCCGGTGCGCCGATACGGCGGATCACCCCGCATCCTGTGCGCGGAAGCGGAAAATGTGTATGTGTTGTCGCAGCTTCAGCAGGTGGAACAGGTGATGAAGTGTCGGTGTGGGATATCGAGCGGGGCATTTGTCGCGAGGTATTCTGCGTTAGCCAACGTGATTCTGCGAGGGCGAGTGAAAGTACAGACGCAAATGCGGCTTCGAGATTTGAAGCATTGGCGGTAGATGATGAGCCAGGTGAGACTCAAATTGCGAGATTTGCGAGTGATCCCGTGCAGCTGCTTGAGCGGGTTGACGGCGGGAACTCTGGAAAAGAAATCCGATGCCTTGCGATCTTGGCGCCGGATGCACCAGTGGAATATGATGATCCGCCTGCGAACGGAGGAGGAGGAGGAGGAGCAGGTGCGAATGGCGCGAATGGGTATGATAATGCGAATGGAAGTGCTGTGGTGATGAGTAAAGCTCGATACCGAGCTGTGTTGGCAAGTGCGTCCATGATTACTGGTGGTGGGGATCGGAATCTTCGATTTTGGAGCATCGCAAGACCAGATACTTCGTATGTTATTACTGGACCCTTGAAGGCGTATTCACCTGTTTACAAAAGTGCCGCGCAGACGTACGTGCATGGTGCTGGAGGACCGTATCAGGCGCAACATCAGGTTATGGTACATAGGGAAGTGAGAACTGGAGGAGGAGATGAGGATGAGAGTTGGGGAGGAGGTGCAAGTGCTGTTGAACAGGCTCCTCCTGCGCCAATTGGGACGGCGAGAGGAGTTTCGTCTAGAGGGGAGGGAGTTGGAAGAACGAGTTTGAGGAAGGGAAGGAAGGAAGATGCGAGGATGAGAATTACGGTTCGGAATACGCTTGTTACTAGTGCACAGGCTCAGGAGATGACGTTCGCGGGAGATGCGATCGTGGATGTAGCGGTTTTGATGAGACCGTATGGAATGATTGTTGCGGTTGATAGAGCAGGTGGGGTTAAGGTTGTGGCGTGATTTGGGTTATGTTGTGGTGTCTATATAGGACTAAAGTACATACATACATACATATTCAGGAACCAGGAATTAGAAAACAAAAAAGGAGATAAAATAGAACACAGATTTTACATGAGATACACGAGGTATGTGAAACAAAAATTGCGAAAGAAAATAAAACAAAAAAGGAAAAAAGAAAGGATTTTACTCGGCGTCCGGGGCAAGGCCGACTTCGTCGTCGTAGATTTCGTCAATCTCATCGTCGACACCAACTTCTTGGTATTGCTGGTCTGCGCGAAGAGAGTTAGCTTTGAAAAAAAGAAAAAAGAGAAAAAAAGAATAAAGGAGACGTACATTCGGCAATGAGGTCGTTGAGGTTAGATTCAGCTTCAGTGAACTCCATTTCATCCATACCCTCGCCAGTGTACCAATGCAAGAACGCCTTGCGACGGAACATGACGGAGAATTGAGAGCTAGTACGAACAAAAAGCTCCTGGATGGCGGTTGAGTTACCGATAAACGTGGCGGATGTCTTCAGATTTGTAGGCGGGATATCGCAGACTGAGGTTTGGATGTTTGAAGGGATCCATTCGACAAAGTATGGCGATTGCTTGACGCGCATTGAGTGGACAGAGTCTTCGACTTCTTTTGTGGAGATCTTGCCGCGGAAAATGGTGGATGCGGTGAGGTAGCGGCCGTGGAGTGGGTTTGCAGCGGCCATCATGTTGACGGGGTTGAACATTTGTTGGGTGAGTTCGCTGACGCCGAGGTGGTGGAAAGCGCGAGTGTTGACGGCGAAAAGCGGAGCAAAACCGACCATGAAGAAGTGGAGACGCGGGAACGGAACCATGTTGACGGCAAGTTTGCGCAGATCGCTGTTGAGCTGACCGGGGAAACGGAGACAGGTGGTGATGCCAGACATGACCATTGAGATAAGTGAGTTGAGGTCTGCGTAGTCGGGCTGGCTGATTTTGAGGGTGTTGGTGGCGATATCGTAGAGAGCCTCGTTGTCGAGGCAGAAAGTCTCGTCCGAGTTCTCGACGAGCTGGTGGAAGGACAGGACGGCATTGTAGGGCTCGGTGACGGTGTCTGAGGTTTTGGGTGAGGGGAGGACAGAGTAGGTGCTGAGCATGCGGTCGGGGTACTCTTCGCGGATTTTGGTGAGAAGCAACGTACCGAGACCGGAACCGGTGCCGCCGCCAAGAGAGTGGGTTACCTGGAAACCCTGGAGGGAGTCTGTGTTTTCAGCCTCGCGACGAACGACATCCATGACTGATTCCATGAGTTCAGCACCCTCGGTGTAGAAACCCTTTGCCCAGTTGTTACCGGCGCCAGAGTCTGCGGAGATGAAGCTGTCGGGACGGAAAAGAGCGCCCTGGGGAGAGGAGCGGATGGCATCGAGGGTGGAAGGCTCGAGATCGACGGCGACGGAACGGGGGACGTATTTACGGTTTGAGGCCTCGGAGAAAAAGACCTCGAGACGATCGTGACGTGCAGCATCCGAGGTGTCGACAAGATGACCCTCGTTGTCAAGACCGTGTTCCTTGGTGATTGTGTTCCAGAAGGCGGAGGAGATCTGGTTGCTGGAGGAGGGATGTTAGTACTACGACGCGTGTGAATAGACAAAAAAAGTACCCTGGAGTGAGTTAGTTAGGAATAAGCAAAAGTAAAAAGAAGTAAAAAGATACGCACCTGCCTGGCCGCACTGGATGGATACAATCTCGCGCATGATGGAGATGGATTGAGACGCGACAAGAGGGAGAGAGGGAAAGAGCGGGGCGTGCAGGTCTTTGATGCGTCGAAGGGAGATCGCGATCAGGAGGGTTTGTTTTCATTGTTGTGTAAGCACGGGGTTTGTAGTGATGTTTACATTTACGTGTGGAGAGACTAAAGTCCCAAAACGCCATAATTGTATTTCATCCAAAATCGTTACAAGAGCAGATACAGCACAAAAATCATGAGGTTCAATCAAAAGTCATCAGAGTAGTAGGAGCGGGAGGTAGGGGAGGAGGGGAAGTAGAGGAGAGATTCTGAGGTCGATGCGGGGAAAGAGGAGGTGAGGGAGGAGATGGAGGAGACGGACGCGTCGGAGTAGGAGAGACGCATGGGAGTGGAGGAGGTGGAAGAAGGGAGGGTGGAAGGAGCGGAGGAAAGGGGGACGGAGGAGAAGGGGTCCGGGTAGGACGCGGAGGCAGTGGAGGGGGAGGAGGAGGGGAAGGAGTACACGGAGAGGTCGTCGTCGATGTCGTCGTCGCGGGACGCGGAGGCGGCGGCGGCGGCGGCGGCGGCGGAGGAGGAGGAGGAGGAGGAGGAGACCGAGGAGGAAGACGTTGTGCGGGCGAGCTTTTGCTGGCGGCGCATCTTTGCACGCCTGTTCTGGAACCAGATCTGGATCTGGCGGACGGAGATGCCGGGAATGAGGGCGGTGAGACGGTCGCGGGTGAGGACGTCGGGGTTTGGCTGGCGAGCGAACTCGGCGAGAAGCAGACGGGTCTGGTCTGTGGTGAGGCGGAAGCGGCGGGCCTTGGGGGCGGGGGAGTCTGTGCCGGTGAAGACGGCGACGTGGAGGGCCTGCGGCGAGGGGAAGGGGAGGGCGGCGGGGTAGAGGTAGGGGGCGTGGAGGAAGGAGTGGGTGAGGCAGGCGGGGCAAGCGCAGAGGGGCGTGGGGTCTGCCATTGGGGGTGCCATTGGGGAGGAGGTTGGAGAAGAAGGAGCAGAAGGAGAAGGAGAAGGGGGAGGAGAAGAAGGACAGGAAAGAGACGATGGAGAAGACGACGGAGGAGGAGGAGACGAGGACATGGATCAGCGACTGAGGACGGCGGGGGGGAAGAGCGGACGCTCTTATACGCGAGTCTGATCGCGGCGGCCGGGGTCGCACAGCGCGGGGAGGCCGCGAGCCGCACGGGGAAGAGCCCCAAAATCGGCGAAGACGGCGACGAAGCCTCAAACCAGGACGTACGAGTCGCTGTCGCGGGCCCGTTCTGGCGCAGGCCAAACAAACTGCGCCAGCACCGCGCGCGACTCGTGCCAGGGACCTGCGGGGCGCCCATGCACGGCTATGCACGGCTATGCACGTCCATGCACGTCCATGCACATCCATGCACGCCCACGCACGCCGGAACTCTGCCGCTGCTTCTCCGCCCGGGTGGTTCCTCAGCACCCGCTGCAGTCGCCACCCGCGCTTTCTTGCCGCCGCCGAATGCGTCGAACGCGTCGAACGCGTCGAACGCGTCGAAGATGGATCGAAGCCCAGTCACGCGCACGAGGCGTCGACGCGTTCGCCGCGCTCGTAAATTGAAACTCGGCTCAATTGCTGCGTGCGCCGCACCGCTCGACGCTCCAATTCCGCACGTGACTTGTCAGCCGCATACTGGCCTACAGCAGCAGATCTGACTGCGGCGTTGAGGAAACTCTATATCCACGCGACTCGCTCGCCGCACAACTCAACTCAGCTCAACTCAACTCAAACCTGATCTTTTAATTCAGCCCAGCTTAAGAGTGTGTACCACGCTCACTTCCCTCCCCCATCGTCTATCACGCTCCTCCTGATCCCTCTCCATCGCCATCTCCCCTTCCCTCCTCTCTGGTAATAACCTCTTTTCTATCATTCCTCAATCACTCGCTCACCTCCAGGCTCACCTCCACGCTCACCTCCAGGCTCACCTCCAGGCTCACGGCGCAGCTCGCCCGTCCGTCCGCCCCCAATGGACAACGCCGTCCTCAACCACATCTTCGCCGACCTCCGGTCAAAGTACGTCGCCTCCACCCCTCCACACCCTCCATCTACATCCCACTCACTCTCCAGATCTCCCGACGTGCGCAGCCACGCCGCAGACGAGCTCCGCGACCACCTCTCCTTCCTCGTCCGCGAACTCCCCGTCGACCAGTTTTCCCGCTACAACAACGACGTCAACCGCCGCATCGTCGAGCTCATTCACTCCGCAGACACATCCGACAAGCTCGGCGCAATCTGCGCCATCGACCGGCTCATCGACTTTGAAGGCACCGAGGAAAACGCCACAAAAATCTCCCGCTTCGCAAACTACCTCCGCATCATCGTCCCCTCAAACGACAATGAAGCAATGCGAATGGCCGCAAAAGCCCTCGGCCGCCTCGCAATCCCCGGCGGCACCCTCACTGTCGACTTTGTCGAGTACGAAGTCAAGCGCGCCCTCGAGTGGCTTCAGTCCGATCGCCAAGAGTCCCGTCGCCAGGCCGCAATGCTCATCATCGCTGAGCTAGCTACAAACTGCCCTACAATCTTATACGCCTACGTTTCCCAAATCTTTGACGTCATCTGGGTCGCGCTCCGCGATCCCAAAGTCGCCGTGCGAACAGACGCAGCTGACGCGCTTCGTGCTTGTCTCCGCATCATCTACCAGCGCGATAACCAGCTCCGTCAACAGTGGTGGTCCAAAATCTACGACGAAGCACAAAATGGCTTCCGCATCGGCACCGCAGACGCCATCCATGGCTCTCTCCTTGCTTATCGCGAGCTTTTTGAACAGGCCGGAATGTTCATGCACAAGTACTATGCCACTGTTTGCGACACAGTTCTCAAGTACAAAGACCACCGCGACTCCTTAGTCCGCCGCACTGTCCTCGCAATGATGCCCAATCTTGCAAACTACAATCCATCTGAGTTTGCTGACAAGTACATGCACAAATGCATGCTTCATCTTCTTGGACAGCTTAAAAAAGACCGCGAGCGAAACCAGGTCTTCCAGTCTATCGGCAAAATCGCGGGCGCAGTCCACGGCAGCATGGGCCCTTATCTCGACGCAATTCTCACAAACATCAAAGACGGACTACAGCAAAAGGGTCGCGTGCGTAAAGAGCAGGAAAAGGCCATCTTTGAGTGTCTCAGTATGCTCGCCGCTGCGGTCGGCCAGGCCCTCACGAAGAGTCTCAATCTCGACATTCTCGACCTTATGTTTGCATGCGGCCTCAGTGAGCATCTCCGCGCAACTTTAATCGATCTGTCGCTCTACATCCGTCCGCTTCAGCCAAAGATTCAGGAGCGTTTGCTCACAATGATCTCAATGTCACTCTGTGGTAGACCTTTCAAAGACCCGGGCTCGCCTGACGCGAACCTTCCAATGCTACCGGACGCTGCCCGCGAATACCGCGAGGCTATGCTTTCGAAGGATGGTCCAGCCGGAATGAACGACATGAAAGACGCAGACTTGATCGCACTTGCCATGCGCATCCTTGGTACGTTTGACTTCACGGGCTACACCTTTAACGAGTTTGTGCGAAACTACGTTGTTTACTATCTCGACGACGATAGCCCACAAGTGCGCAAGGCCACTGCGCTTGCGAGCTGTTCTCTCTTCTTGAAGGATCCGATCTGTTTCCAGACAAGCGCGCATTCCATCCGCATTGTCTCTGACGTGCTCGAGAAACTCCTTGCTGTCGCGATTTCTGACCCTGTCGCGGATATCCGTCTCGAAGTACTCTCGGCGTTTGACAGCAAGTTCGACTCGCATCTGTCGCAAGCAGATAATGTGCGCTTACTATTCACTGCTTTGAACGATGAAGTCTTTGCTGTCCGCCAAGTCGCAATCAGCATCATCGGTCGTCTCACGAGCAAGAATCCAGCATACGTCATGCCTCCACTGAGAAAGACATTGATCCAGCTGCTTACGGAACTCGAATACTCAAACAACAGTCGGTCCAAAGAAGAAAGTGCGCGTCTTCTTGCTATTCTTGTGCGGTCTACAAAAGCACTCATCAAACCATACGTGGATCCCATGGTCAAAGTGCTACTTCCGAAAGCGCGCGACGCGTCAACTGCCACATCTGCAAGCGTCATTCTTGCACTTGGTGAACTTTGTCGCGTTGGTGGTGAGGACCTGCTGCCCTACATCAAGGATCTTATGCCGCTCATTCTCGACGTTCTGCAAGACCAAAGTTCCCCGATGAAACGCGACGCCGCACTTCGCACACTAGGCCAGCTTTCTGCCAGCTCAGGTTATGTCATCGATCCGCTTATCGACTACCCACAGCTTCTCAGTGTTCTTGTTTCTATTCTGCGGTCAGAGCAGTCGCTTGTGATTCAGCGCGAAACTGTCAAGCTTATCGGTATTCTTGGCGCCCTAGATCCGTACAAGCATCAGATGGTCGAGCGAACAGGAACGGGTCAGCATGGTGGCGCATACGAGCAAGATGTGAACTCGCTTGATGTCTCGACGATCATGTTCAACCTCACTGCGTCAACACCGCAATCGGGAACAGACGAGTATTACTCCTCAGTCGTGATTAAGATTCTGCTCAACATTCTACGCGACCCTTCACTTGGCGCGCATCACACGGCAGTCGTGCAGGCAATCATGTACATTTTCAAGACTCTCGGAATGAAATGCGTGGGATTTTTGGGCGAGATCATTCCAGTTTTTCTGAGCGTCATGCGCACGTGCTCGCATTCGATTTTGGATTTCTATTTCCAGCAGCTCGGCATTCTCGTCACCATTGTGCGCCAGCATATTCGAAACTTTTTGCCTGATATTTTTGCGCTCATTCGCGAGTTCTTCAACCAGTCGCCTAGTTTGCACATTACGATTTTGTCTTTAGTCGAGTCAGTTTCGCGCGCAATGGAGGGTGATTTCCGAATGTACATTCAAGAGCTCTTGCCGCTGATGCTTTCCTTTCTTGAGAACGACCGCTCTGTGAACCGCATGTCAACAATCAAAGTTCTCCATGCCTTTGTCGTTTTCGGATCAAATGTTGAGGAATACATTCATTTGATTTTGCCGTCTGTGCTTCGGATGTTTGAAACTGGTGCGGCGAATCCGCCGAATTTGTCGATCGCGGCAATGGAGACCGTGGGACAAATGTGCAAGAACGTGAATCTCGCAGATATGGTCTCACGAATCATGCAGCCTACTTTGCGGGTCCTGTCAACGGCTACAAGCGACGAGGTCAAGAAAGCGGCAATGGAGCTGATCACATCGCTTATTTACTACCTTCGGGATGACATGGCGGTGTTCATTCCGGTTACCAACAAGATTGTACTCGCGCACAAAATTTATCATCCTCAGTACGAGACGCTTGTGAACAGAATGTCAAAGCACGAGGAATTTCCGCAGAAATTGGACACAGATTTAGATCGCAAGTACAGCACAGCTAACGGACTCGACGAAGTATTTGAAGCTATGCCGCCAGTTAAGAAGTTACCGGTGAACCAAGACCATCTTCGCGCCGCGTGGGAAGCGTCGCAAAAGTCAACTAGGGACGATTGGCAGGAATGGATGCGCAGATTATCAGTTGAATTGCTTAAGGAGTCGCCGTCTCATGCGCTCAGGGCTTGTGCGTCCCTTGCTGGAGTGTATTACCCGCTTGCGAAAGATTTGTTGAATATTTCGTTTCACTCGTGCTGGACCGAGCTGTTTGATCAGAATCAGGATGAGCTTGTGCGATCAATCGAGACTGCGTTGACGTCCGTGAATATTCCACCGGAAATCCTTCAAACGTTGTTGAATCTAGCAGAGTTCATGGAGCATGATGATAAAGCGTTGCCGATGGGTATTCGCACTCTTGGGCAGTACGCCACGCGGTGCCACGCATACGCCAAGGCTCTGCATTACAAGGAGCTTGAGTTTATTCAAGAGCCGACCACGCCGACGATCGAGGCGCTGATCAGTATTAACAATCAGTTGCAGCAGAACGACGCGGCAGTTGGTATTTTGAAGCATGCGCAATCGCACAATGACTTGCAATTGAAGGAGACGTGGTATGAGAAGTTGCAACGATGGGAGGATGCGTTGGAAGCGTATAATCGACGCGAGAAAGATGAGCCGGATTCGTTGGATGTGACGATGGGAAAGATGAGATGTTTGCATGCGCTTGGAGAGTGGGATTTGCTTGCACAGCTGGCGCATGAGAAGTGGATTAACTCGACAACGGATATCAGGAGGTCGATTGCGCCGCTTGCGGCGACAGCTGCGATGGGACTCGGTCAGTGGGAGCGTATGGATACGTATATCAGTGTGATGAAGGCGGAGTCACCAGATCGGTCTTTCTTCCGCGCGATTTTGTCGCTGCATCGGAATTTATTTGACGACGCTACGATTCATATTGGCAAAGCTCGCGATTTGTTGATAACCGAGCTTGCTGCGTTAGTATCAGAGAGTTATAATCGTGCGTACGGTGTGGTTGTGCGTGTGCAAATGCTGTCAGAGTTGGAGGAAATCATCACGTATAAAATGGCGGCGAATGACCCCGAGCAACAGCGTGCGATGCGACAGACATGGACGAAACGACTTAAAGGATGTCAACGCAATGTTGATATCTGGCAACGAATGTTGAAAGTGCGCGCGTTGGTGGTTAAGCCTCGGCAGGATATGGAGATGTGGATCAAGTTTGCGAATTTGTGTCGGAAGTCAGGACGGATGGGACTTGCAGAGAAGTCGTTGTTATCGCTTGTTGATGAAGTTCCAGGCGGCGATGCAGCGCAACCTCATGATTTACTTAGTCAGTCTTTTGCGGGTCGCGCGCCGCCGCAGGTCGTTTATGCGCAGTTGAAGTTTATGTGGGCTGCGGGACGGACACATCACGCGTTGCACGATTTGTGCGATTTCACGGCGAAGATGTCTGCGTCGATCGGATTGAATATGGATGAACTTATGACACGCCCGTTGCCTTCGGAACTCGTGATTTCAACTTCAGCGTTAAACATGGCGATTTACGGTGCTGCTGGCGCGCAAGCGTCGTCCGTGTCGCAGATTACGCCTGCGCAAAATGGAGGTGCGCTTGGGTCGCAATCGTTACTCGCCGTGTCGACAGCAGCATTATCACAAGCTGCTGCGCAAGCTGCTGCACAAGCGCAATTGGCTGCCGCGAATAATCCTGCTGCATCTAAGAAACGGATCGAGGAACTGACGATGTTGTTAGCGCGGTGCTTTTTGAAGCGAGGAGAGTGGCAAGTGTCGTTGCAACCAAACTGGCGAAACGAGCCTGCACAGCATGATACGATTTTGAGGTCTTATTTGCTGGCAACTTTCTTTGATAAAGGATGGTATAAAGCGTGGCATAACTGGGCACTTGCGAATTTTGAAGTGGTCACGGTGAACGAGAAGAATGAGGCCGCTGCGGCAGCAACGTCGCCTGAGACGAATGATGCGGCTGCTGTGTTTTCGGCTGCGCCGACGGTGTCGACGAAGGATGTGCCAGAGCATGTGGTTGCGAATTATGTACAGCCTGCGATTCAAGGATTTTTCAAGTCGATTCAGTTGTCGAGCGGTAACTCGCTTCAGGATACGTTGCGGTTGTTGACGCTGTGGTTCAGATATGGTGGATTGCCGGAGCCTGCAAAGGCGATGGCGGAAGGATTTGGCACTGTGTCGATTGATACGTGGCTTGAGGTTATTCCGCAGTTGATTGCACGAATTCATCAGCCAAACATGGTTGTTCGGAAGAGTTTGCACGCGTTGCTTTCGGATCTTGGTCGGACGCACCCGCAGGCGCTTGTGTATCCGTTGACTGTTGCTATCAAGAGCGACAGTGTAATGCGACAAAAGGCAGCTATGGGGATTATGGACAAGATGCGGGCACATAGTGCGGTATTGGTTTCGCAGGCTGAAATTGTGATTCAGGAGTTGATTCGTGTGGCTGTGTTGTGGCATGAGCAATGGCATGAAGGACTTGAGGATGCATCGCGGTTGTTTTTCGGAGATCATAACACGGAGAAAATGTTTGCGACGCTGGAACCGCTGCACAAGATGCTTGAGAAGGGACCGCAGACACTACGCGAGATTTCGTTTCACCAGGCGTTTGGACGGGATCTCAAAGAAGCGTATGAGTGGGTTTTGAGTTTCAAACGGACGAACGATATGACTCATTTGAACCAAGCGTGGGACATTTACTACAATGTTTTCCGGCGAATTTCGCGGCAGTTACCGCAGCTTAACACGCTGGATTTGCAGTACGTCTCGCCGAACTTGCTGCCATGTCATGATTTGGAGCTTGCGGTGCCGGGAACGTATAAGTCAGGCAAGCCGATTGTGCGGATCATGAAGTTCGATCCGACGTTGACGGTGATTTCGTCAAAGCAGCGGCCGCGGAAGTTGTCGATCTTGGGGTCTGATGGTGAAGATTACCAGTTTTTACTCAAAGGACACGAGGATCTGCGGCAAGATTCGCTTGTGATGCAGCTTTTCGGACTTGTGAATACGTTGCTTGCGGCGGACTCGGAGTGTTTCAAGCGGCATTTGAATATTCAGAGGTTCCCGGTGATTCCGTTGTCGCCCAAGTCTGGATTGATTGGATGGGTGAAGAATAGTGATACGTTCCATGTGCTGATTCGGGAGTATCGCGATAACCGGAAGATTCTGTTAAACATTGAGCATAGGATTATGTTACAGATGGCGCCTGATTTTGATCATTTGACGCTGATTCAGAAAGTCGAGGTGTTTATGTATGCGCTTGATAACACGACTGGTCAGGATTTGTACCGGGTGCTGTGGCTTAAGAGTAAGTCGTCGGAAGCATGGCTTGATCGACGGACGACGTACACGCGGTCGCTTGCGGTGATGTCGATGGTTGGATATATTCTTGGGTTGGGAGATCGGCATCCGTCGAATATAATGATGGAGCGGAACACTGGTAAAGTTGTGCACATTGACTTTGGAGATTGTTTCGAGGCCGCGATATTACGCGAAAAGTATCCGGAGAAAGTACCGTTCCGACTGACCCGAATGCTTACGTACGCGATGGAGGTTTCCGGTATTGAAGGAAGTTTCCGGATTACGTGTGAGAACGTGATGCGGGTATTGCGTGATAACAAGGAGTCGCTTATGGCTATTTTGGAAGCGTTTGCACATGATCCGTTGATTAACTGGGGATTTAACCTGCCGCAACCTGAGAAGCCGTCAGGAGTGACGCAAGGGGATACGAGGGGCCCAGCCGGGGCGGCGGCTGGAGCGGCGCTGAATGGGCATTCGTTTAAGGAGGATGAAAAGCACGCTGCAGCGCAGATGCGGGATCGTCGGAACTCGAGTATGATGACGCCGTCAAGCGGAGTTGATCGACGACGGCCGCAGATAGATGAGGAGGAAGTTGTGAATTGTGAGTGTTTTGATTATGGAGTATGTACAAGAGAGTGAGCTAACAGAAGGGTATAGTGGAGTTGCATAACCAGCTTGAGTCGCGGAACCAGCGGGCGACGGTGGTGTTGAAGCGGATAAGCGACAAGTTGACTGGAAATGATTTCAAGCATCCCAAGGAGCTGGATGTGCCGATGCAGGTTGACAAGTTGATTCAGCAAGCGACGTCGGTGGAGAATTTGTGCCAGCATTTTATCGGATGGTGTTCGTTCTGGTGATGTCGTGGTTTTTTGTCCTTTTTTTTTTTTTGGTTTGTTTTTACTTGTAATTGTGCCTTAGTGTTGTAATGTGGATATGATATCGCGCCATTTGAGAATGAGAGGATGCGTAGACGCAGTGCGGATGACGTCTTTGTCGTCGTCTTCGCCGTCGGAGGTGTCCCACTTGGGAGAGATTTTGCCGGAGGAAGCGTCGACCGACCAGTAGAGATCGCTAAACATGAGCGAGCGATTCGTGAGTTCGGAGTGTGCGCGAGCAAGCAATTGATTTTGTCCCCGGAGGCCCTGCAACACGCCGATGATTCTGCCTGCGCAAAGTCCCACTGCCGCGCCGAGCGGGAAACATAGATCGAATCCTTCTTGTGCGTGGATAGGTTTTGATTGTGTGATTCCTGCAAGGTAACCTTGTGAGTGGTGGTCACGTCGAATACGACTTATGTCGCGGTCTGCGTTGGAAGGCGATGGGAAATGCGTATCGTCGTCGTCGTCGTCGTCGTCGTTGTTGAAAAAATCATCGGATGATGCTTGAGAGGGAGATGAAGGCGGTAAGCCGGTGTCGGGAGGGGTGAAGGCGGAGGCAACGGGTGACGCGGCAAAGCCGCCAGCGTCACGGGGCTCCATTGCGCGGGCGGAGTGGGGCATGGTGGAGGGTAGATGTGATATATGCACCACTGGGTTGAAAAAGATGGGTTTTATTGGAGGAGGGGCGGAAGACGAGTGAATCTTATGGACAAGGTTTGCAGGATGAGCGTGCGAGATAGGGAGATTGGTAAGACAGGGAGTGTAAGCGAGGGGCGGGTACCTGTGCGTACGCCGGGGCCGAAGCGCGACGGGTGGGCGGACGGCAGCTGCAGAGCGCGGATATAGTTTGTGGTATATTAGAATTGGGTGTGGGAGATGAGGACACGGGCCAGGCGGCAGGAGCCCCGAGATGTGCTGAGCCAAACAGCGGGAGTGCGGCGCCGCGGCGGCGGGGCGACGACGGCCAAGAGAACGAACGACGGCCGGCTGAGGTCTTTGTATGCTGCAGCAGTTGGCTCTGTACTGCATCCCACCACAGCACCACAGCGCGAAAGGTGGGCGCCCGCCCTCCGATGACGCAGCAGACCGACCGACGGGCAGACGGTCAGACAGTCAGACAGTCAGACAGTCAGACAGTCAAACAAACAGACACGCGGACGGCAGGCCGACGGTGGGCCAGCACAAGCGGCCTCGCACTCTCACTGGGACAAAACGCGAGAAACTCTATCGCGAAACGGCCGCGGGGCAAAGTCTAATTCCGTTCACCGCCGCGAACTCTCGCGTGGCCTCGCGCGCGCGATGGCTGTTCCGCCTTTAAAGCGTCGCTCGCGTCCCGTCGTCGGCGACATCGTCGTCGTCGTCGTCGTCGTCGTCGTCGTCGTCGTCGTCGTCGCCGCCGCTGTCGTCGCTGCCGCCTCCACGCCATCGCTCGCAATGGCGTCGTCCTTCCTCCCACCGCCAGTAGCAGTCGCAACGCTCCACCCCTGCGTCTTCAACCTCACCGTCGCCCAGCATCCCGTCCGCGCCCGCGCGTCTGGTTGGGGCCAGCGATCAGATACCCGCCGTCCGGTCGATCCGCCGCCCGTGATCAAGCTGCAGGTTCTCCGCGACGGCGTTGATGTGTGAGTACACTACACTGCTCTTTTACTGCTCAATGTGTTTGTCTAATGGATCAACTAACCCGTCTCACAGCACCGCATGCTGCAAAAACACATTCATTCTCCACGCAACTCTCCACGCTGCTCCTGCGTCGTCCGGCGACGATGCAGCGGAAATCAGCCCAACAGATCCGCCACAGACTGCAAATCTAGCCGGCACGACCGTAGCTTCGCTTTCGTTCATGAAACAGCCGCCGCCTGGAAGCGCCTACTTTCTTTTCCAAGATATCTCTGTTCGGCAAGAAGGCCGATACCGGCTTGTGTTTTCGCTTTTTGAGATTTGTGATTCTGGCGCGGTGTGGAGAGGGCGTGCTATCTCAAACGTGCTTACGGTTTACTCGCCAAAACGATTCCCTGGCTTGGACGCATCGTCGGCTGTTACTAGGGAAATCGCATCCCAGGGTGGGAAGGTTCGTGTGCGGAGAGAAGTGCGTGGCAAAGCCAGTCGGCGTGCAGCGCTTGTACTCCGTCAACAGCAGCAGCAGCAGCAGCAACAACAACCGCAACAGCAACAATGGGAGGTCGAAGGCTCTAGCGGTAGCAGCGGCAACAGCAGCAGCGGGAAACTGCCGGAGTGGCCAGATGCGTATTTGATCGTGGACGGCAAGTACAAAGGTATTGACGATGATCAGCAGCATCAGCAGCACCAGCACCAGCAGCAGCCACAGCAGGCGCAAATGCTGCATGCACAGCAGATCCAGGAACCACAGCAAGCTTTACCCATGCTTTCGCAGATGCTGGCGTACCCACCGCCGCCGCCACCGCCGCCGCCGCCTCCTCCGCCTGAACCACGGTACTACTACGCCCCAGTCCCGCTGACCACGCAGCCAGCACCGGCGCCTTATCATGCGTCGACAACGACTGCTGCGTTTCAATTCTACTCGCAGCTTGGACAGTGATAGGGGGAATGAATTTTGGAGCGGAGGAGCAGAGCATATTAATGATTGAGGCATGAAGGATACTGTTGTTGAAATTTTTGAGGGAGGGGGGGGGGGCGGGGGCGTTAATTTTTTGTGTGTTGTTGTAAAGGATCATAGAAGTAATGATGCATGCGCCGTAATTAAGTTGGTCAAATTGTGCCTTGGAGCAAGAAGACGATCGTCCCGGTATCCGGCTGTTCTGCCGTCGTCCAGCAAAAAGGAGAAGTTGTCACATGTAATAATTAAAACTCGATTCTTAATTCCCGGGCAGCAAAGCGCAGCGCACAGACCGCAAGTCCATTCTGTTGAGCTCTGTTCTCTTGGCATATATGCTCCCATGTATACTGTATAAATAATTATGATCACATGCATGGCACAGGCTATATAGCAGCGGCATTGTAAAGTGTGCGTATACATTTATTTATATATAGCGCATGTGGGGCCCGCAGCTGGTATACACGACTAGCGCGGCATTGCGGGTGCATCGATCGAGTGCATCGCTAGTGCACTAATAGTGCGTCGGGCTCGTGCGGCGGTGGGGCGCCGGGGATTGTACTC
The DNA here is from genome assembly GCA_030705025.1 of Myxozyma udenii. Classification (NCBI taxonomy): domain Eukaryota; kingdom Fungi; phylum Ascomycota; class Lipomycetes; order Lipomycetales; family Lipomycetaceae; genus Myxozyma; species Myxozyma udenii. The sequence goes on from JANIWG010000017.1 coordinate 52,578, forward strand.
AGATCAAGGACAATTGCTCTTCCCCCGACAGACGATCAAGAGCTCCAGTATACATATGAAATGAATTTAATTAAATTTAATACAAAAATCACTGTTTTGTATCTACAATCCGCGGATTTAACTCATATTTCCCAGAAACTGGCAGCCGATTCCAAACGGAATTGGACTCATTTCTCCCTGTCCGCGGCGCTGCGCAAGTTGCCGTTTTCGACGGCCCACAAGTGTCGAGGACGCGCTTATGCGTACGTGCATGCATTGTTCAACACCGCTTTCTTTGTGCAACGTCTCCCGCCCAGCTCTTTAAAAAGTCCATATCTCGCCGCTCGAACCTCATCACGTCCCTGCTCGCTCGCCAACGGGTGTCAAACAGATATGAGGCAACTAATTAAATTACCTTTACCCGCTCAGTATTACCCACCATGACCGATCACCCCACCACACTTCGCTCGCTACCTCTCAGACAGCACTAGCCACGTCTCGTGTACGTCAAATGTATGAACTCTGTCTACAGTACCCGGGTACTGGAAAGCCGTTGAAAATTAAAATCTCTGCCGGCCATCGTTCTGAAATCAGCGCCGAAATACATATCTGCATTATTGCACTCAAAATACCATCTCAACCAATCAAATATCCTCTGTCAGGCAATCCAATTGGTTCCGTGTTCAGTATGTACCACCAGCCTGAGACACGTTGCTTTTTGATTTGCTTTTGTCTCTCAACCCCTCTTCTTGCAGCTGAGCCGCACAGTTTTGTGGTGGCTGCATAAATGTCGAAGTCGATGGATTAGCTAATGTTCTTGGCACGTCAGGCGCATCATCAAGTCAATCGATTAGCCATAAGAGTAGCGCGCATCCAAGTGATACATCTCGCGGCCACGTTCCAGAACTTTTGTTGCATCTGTTTCACTCAGTTGTCCACGTCATCTGCACGTCATCTGCAACAGCCAATGGTACAGCGCCCCCTACCGTTAGATTTAAGCCGTGAAATCCTATCGTCCGAGAATCCATAAGGTCACAATCACGCATGAATTCTCTGATTGTAACTCGCTTATACATAGGAGCAGAAAGATTGCAGAAACTAAACGTACCTTGTTGATTAGCTTAAACTTTTTCTTCATGCAATTCAGGTACCTCGACTGAGCATGCCAACCTCACGCGCACGCCACTAATATCTCAATTAACGCATACCATGCGCAAAATCTGGCAAAAGTGATGTTAGACGAAGCTTGCATTTGTATGTCCATCGGGACGCATTTACGGCACGACCCATATGTCTCTTTTTTGAACGCGAGGAACTCCACGCGCGCCGGATGATAACCTCGCTTACGATCGCTGTTTCGTACCCAGAACAAGCAGGATGGAGACACACGCAACTCTGGTAAAGCTAATTCTAGTGAGCCGCATGGGGCTGGCGCCGAAAAAATGTGCGAGCTGACGAACAGCCAGTCGTACGTAGCCGAGATCATGCAGCGTATATTATTTGTTCAGATTATGATTAGTCGGCTGCAACTATAGTTCAAGATTTTTCGGCACAGGAACAGCAAAAAACTTGAATTTGATCAAAGCGTTTCGAGTTCCGGCAATCCTGGAGACTCTGCGACGCGCAGCTCTTGTGGTTCCTACTGTTGTCTTTTCTCGTGCCCATGAATTGCCGCGCGAAATTCTGCAACTACGCCGTGGTAACGTTACATCGCAGCATCCCCCCCACTCTATCCATCCGCACAATCTGCCGCTTTCAATTCAAATTTGCTAATTGTATTGTGGAAATTGACACGTCAATGTTATCTAGATTGTGGTTAGCGAGTCGTGCGACGGGGCATTTCTCGCGTATGCACTGTACGTGTATCACGATGGTGTAAATTGCAACTTTGACTCGGATAATCAGATAAGCAGGACAAAAGGCTGAAAAAATGTGCTCGGAAATGCGCTTGTTGGATCCAGGGCAATGCAGATTAAATCCTGCGAGGTATTCGAGACATGGCGAAATTTGTTTAAATCTCAGGAGAATTCAGCAAACCTGTGCGATCGTTATTGATGTGCCGCGAGTTTCAGAGCTTGCTGAGTATTCACGAATGTGCAATATATGGGTTGATTAAGAATGTTGATGAAAATGTGTGACTGTTCTTTCATTTTTTTCATTTTTCATGGTCACATCTCTTTTGTTCTTATCATCTACGTAGGGTCAGAGATGATTGTTTGCTTTTCTATATCGGCATGAGAACTACTTGCCTTAGTCGAGCTTATATTCTCCCGCGCAGATGATTGCATTTTCACGACCTGCAATGCCGAGTACTGCAGATATACAAGTGGTATACGTATATATTTGCATCTACAAACGGCGCTTGAGTGGGTGATTCTCCGTGAAGCTGTTGGTGGCCACGTGGTATATGGTTGTGCATATACGATTTCTAGTGAACCACGAAATACATTGAATATTCGCATAATAGTTGGAATATGAGTGAGCTGACGCTATAAGTTTAGATACTACAGTGAAACGCTAAGGATCGTGAAATTCTCCGGCAAAATTTCCTAGTCGTCGGCGATGTTCACAGCGGACTTGAGAAACGTATCATCACTTGGAAACGTGCAAGGGATGTGAATAATGACTGATTATTTTACTCTTCATCATTTTGCGAAAAGCAACCAATCATTGGTGGTATAATGCAGAGAAGAAGTACACTACAGCAGTAGGGTTACGGAGTTTAAGAAGATTATGAGTGCCTGTACATTCCGAAAACGCGAAATTTTACGCAACAGTTTCTCTTTTCCAGGAGTTGTTGATTGGAGTGAATACGTGAACATCGAGAAGTACAGTACTTCTATATGGTTGCAGTTATATGTACCGTCACCGTACGATTTCGTCGGCAGTTCGTAACACATGCGTATGGATGATGAAATGGGCTGACCAGGATTCATGCAGTAAAGCGCAAGCGGGCATGGAACGAGTCGTGGCGTTGTGAAGAATTAAATACGTTAATGCACTGATGTGTTCACATCCTTTTCTTGTTTTCTCCCCTTTTAATTTTTTATTCCTGGATCGATGTGAAAAAAGAATGGACCAAGTCGTGCGCCTCCAACAAATCCGACGCAAAACATGTAAAATCGCGATTGGTGCTCGACAAGGGTTGTTGCGTACTCTGCCGCGCCACAGTGAATTTGATCCACGCGCGTCTAGAATCTTAAAAAGTGCACATGCGCGCTATATAAGACACCTAACCCTTACGGTCATACCATAGCTACAAAAGCCGTGCGATTACATGTCCCCCCGAATAATTGGAGACAGCAACGTACATAGATATTGTTTGCCGAACTTCCGCCAACGTTCTTCAGACATTGCAATGTCTCTTTAATTAATTTGAAAAAGAATGAAACATGCGTGCGAGGATACGGAAACGCTGTTAAAGCCGAGGTGGCTGACGGGTGTTGAGGCGCGCGCGCGCGCTGCATGCACATGCGTACGCACTTGATGAATCACGTACCGTCTGCAAGACGCCGCAATTTGAGTCATCACGTTCGACCCAGGGTGTTGGATCCCCACGCCGCAGCGTGTGTGCATATGCAAGCTAAAAGTGTTGCGTAAAGTGGAGCCTATAGAAAGGCGTATAGGAGAAAAAGTGCAAGGCTATGCACATGGTGAAGTGAAAAAGTCGATTACGATTTACGAGCTGGCTATGTATGTATGTATGCACCGTGTTTACTGGTTGCTCTGATGTGGCATGTATTTTTGAGTCTTTTAGTGGATTGCCGTGTATGCAGGTTACGATCACACGGGATTCGGCACTAAGCAGTAAATATGTAAAAAGTGACTGGATCATTATGATGGTCAAGAATCATTAGTAAGGAGACGAGAGTGAATGAGAGTACTGAGAAAATGTAGCGAATCAAGCAATCGTGCGTGAAAGCGAAAAGTGCTAAACGTAGTCGATTGCGCGTGCGGGATACTTGCATGAGAAGAGGTGTGTGTGTGTGTCGTGAGTATTTGCATGAAGAGATGATGTCGAGCTGTAATCGTCACGACGGACATGGAGCTGTAAATTTATAAGCACGGTTCTAGAATCAATAGCAAAATCAATGACTTACATGTGATCAATTGAATCTGCTGTATGATGAGAATAACTGCTGAGAACTGGCGTATTTTAGTATCCTCTGGCTTGTCCGATGAGAATCAAGATCATATTCCTGTTTTATTAGATTTAGCTAAACTCAAGCATTTTCACTCGTATTTGATTTCAGCCAATGTAAGTCAAAATGTGGGAATTCGACAATCCGGCACGTTGGCCGGAGTATCCGACAAAGTCTATGAATGTCTACTGAAAAGAAAGGTATGCTTTGAGTTCATTAATTATGTTCACAGATAATTCTGCTTGCTGAGGGCATGCTAAAAATGAACTCGATATCGAATTTAACGTGGCAGCAAGACGCCATGGCACGAACCAATTGTCGCTAGTGATACAGCAATGAAGCAAATCAAGAGCTGTCCATGGAACAAAGGTGAATTGGTGCAGTGAAAAAAGATTAGCTCACCAGCAAAAACCAGAACTTTTCCCAATATGATGCAGGCTCTGCGAGTTAAATGACGCGTCTTTGGCGTCGACAATGAACAATCTTGCTAAGGACATCAGAAAAGTCAACGGTACAGTCGTGCCAGTACATGAAAAGTGACTGAACTGAGAAGCAGTTATGACTTTTCTTCGAAGATTGTTCGAAATCCGTACTCATGATGTTCCGAAAAGGTGCAGATCCCGCTATGCCATTGATAATCGTTGATGGTTGCAAATCGCATCATTCAAGAGAGCTATTAATTTGCAGAAGAGCACATGAAGGTATTCGTTTAAGAGTTGTAAAACAAATGAAAAATAAAAATGTCGATTATGAAAGAATTCTAAAGAAAGAACTTTCGCGAAATGACGTCGCTGAAAGATTGCATGACGCCGACGATATCATAGCAGAGTTTCGTCTCTGAACAATACCAAACAGATTCCGTGGTAAGTACTTTCAAACAGTGTCTCGGTCAATGAAGAATCATAGCTTCAATACGATCCAAGTCTCAGGATGTCGTAGAGTTTGTGTCAGCGTTAAGTATTGAGATAGCTAGTAAGTGTCGCGAAATCATCATCGTCAGTCATTTTTAAAGAAAACAATCTATTGAGAAATGATCCACAAAAGACAGTAAGCCGTGGAAAACAATAAGCTTATCAACTGCCTTTGCTTCATGCTGTTTGTCCCCGCAGAGTAGCGACTTCGCAAATGTGACATTTTTGTGAAACGTTGAAGCTATTGTGTCCACTGCAACCGTCGTATGTTGAGTTTCCAGAAAAACAGAAGAAAAAAAACTCTCGCTTTTTAGCGTCACGTCGAGGTGCATTCTGTAGTCGTATCCTCCAAGAAATCTGAGCAACAATGCGCTGCAAAGTTGAGTGCGCTTTGAAAAAAATAAATCCATAACAAAACAATGACGGTGCTTCTTTCATGTTTCAAAAGAAAAGAAAAAACAGAAAACGCCGAACTTGATGTGGTCGTAAAAGACAAGTGTTGCAGCTCTAGTCACGGCAATTGTAGTTGTGCGAGGTTCAAGAAAGCCAAAACCAGACACAAATAGTTTTTAATAGCTACCAATAACGATTATATCGCTTGCATAAGTCTGCCTGATCTTTCAGAGTGGAACGAGGTAATGTCGTGCTGTCAAGAGATTCATGTCGATGGCGCACGTGTGCAGAGAATAAGTCGCCTTGATCTCACCTTTCATTCTTGACAAACAAAAAATGCTGCACACGGTCCGGGCCAGTGATTGATAGCACAGCGACTACCTAGCAATCGAATGTCTCTTAGTACATCTAGGAAATGACATGATGCACTGTTGGCCGACATCTCGGTTCACATCGGCTCAAACTGTATAATAACGACGTATAAAGCAGCTTTGAGTATAATTGCAAGCACTTAACACTGTAAATAAGTGAAAAATAAAAACAATTGATTCCTCGTAACTTTTAGCGGCCAGCTGAAATGTGAACTGCTGTAGCCCTGCAATTTGATCATTTTTGCGAAATTTGAAGTGCCCTGGGCGCCGTCGCACCTTATATATCACGTCAACTGATCAATTGCAAGAATTGGCCGTACCACATATAGCACAAACTACTAAACTGACTTAACAAACTCATAAAATATGACTGAACGTTTCTCAGACTTTGAGCACCCGTTTCTCAGATTTTGAGCACATAAGCGACGGGCTGTCCTGCAGAAGCGAGAGGTACAGTAGAGATTAGCGAGAAAAAGCTCAAGCCCTAAGCCTAAGTCCGATTCGAACGCTATAAATTCGCGACGTGCCGCACTCATGCAGGCGTTCGGGTGTACGCTTCCGTATAGCTTTTTGCGAAATTGACGGACTCCATAAAGCAGTGAACAAGCTGGACTCTGAAAGATGCATCTTTGCGGATCGAATCGTCATTTTTGACCATCGCACCTCACTTTCCGATTTTTATCAGAACAGGAGCGTGCGCTACCCCGTGTGCTCCACGTGCACACCATGTGCGAAGCTCAGTCTTGATACGCAGCAGTGGTTTGTCTGATAGGTTATTCTTCAGTCTCGTGGCTTTCATGTGGGAACTTGTGTACGGTTGTTGCGGATGTCTGGTTTTCGGTCGCGATAGGAAAAGTGTTCGGCGCGTGCTCGCTTTTGACGATTCTCTCCGACGCTGAGAGAAAACAACAGCACTGCGTCGTCGATGCAATTACATGAAAGTTTACAGAAAGGTATGTAGGTACTTTCTTTGGGCAAGTTTGGTTGATAGCTTGATGGAAGTGTGGTCTTTGTCTGTGATTGTCCGACGCGTGGAATCGTACGGCGCTTTGCATGCTCAACGCCACTTCATCCCGTGCTTCAATCGACAAAGAATATATGACCTCAAACTACTCCATTGGAGTTCAAATTCTTTAAATAAATTTATGTATTTTTGCAGTGCATTGATTCGTCCAGTATATATGTCTGTACCCGTAGTTGACGTTGAACAAAAATATGAAGGTTGCATAAGCCCTTGCCCCAGGCGAACTGCATCATGCGACATCGAGGTCCCCCCACGCGACAAGCGCGGAATCGACAATTTGAGGCGCGGCATGGACCGGGCCGCAGTGGGCGCGCCCACCTTTTAACCACCACACTCACCATGACTGCATCCTAGCATATTTGGCCAGCGAGAGTCTACATCCGTACGATCTATAATCTCGTTCGATTATAGATAGTATGATAGCTCATAATCGTTTCACGCGCCAAGATCAGATGTAAAGCATACGTCTATGTATGTACATGCAAGTGACTCAGTGAGGACGGCGGGACGGGGATGGCATCCTTCCGTCTTTGCCGGACATCGGGGGCTGCGCTCATTTATATACTCACTACTCTTTGCGCTGTGCTGACGGGGGTTTTGTTCCGACTTCGCAGACTTGCACGTGTCGAATGAGGGCTTTGCCTCTTTCGCGTATAGGCATAATAAATACTACTACTACTACCACTGCAAGTGACTCAGTTTCGCACGGTGTTCGTGGCACCACTGTGTGTAGCTAAAAGCTGTTGCGATTTGGCGAACACCATCAACTTACTATGTTATTGAGATTTGCGCAGTGATTTCTTTTGGGATGGCGCAGAATTGCGCTAGTTTAGTTTCGACAGTGAGCGGGGCAGACTCGTTTTTCGCAAAACAGTGACTCTCCAGGATGAAGTCCGAAAACATTTTTGGCGAATCAAATGGAAGGAGGAATGACTGATGACTGCACCAGGATACAATTGTTGTTGATACTGCTTACAGAATCTGAGAAAGGAACTCCTGTGCTACGCATTTCAAGAGTGCAATTCGTCGATAATTGATATTCAGGGAGTGGTGAAAGATGAAGAGTGATCAAGGTCACTACGCCAGCTGACCCATTTGGAGATGTAACTGGGAAGTATTATATGCGTATTTGAATACTGGGTCGATTACGTTACACGCTTGTGCACGTCGGTACATAATCGATTTCAAGTAAGGCTTTTTTAGACAATGTGACGCCCGTGCGCTCAAAGAATCTCTTCATGCATCAATTCTGAAGAGGATGGATTAGTTTACCACGAGTTTTACTCGATGAAAAGAAAGGTCTCTCGTTTGCGTTTTGTCGGAAAATGATGAAATCTGCAAGATACTTGGCTCAACTGTTTTCGCCATGTTGCACTCGAAGGAAGTATCGAGAGCAATGTGTTGTTTTCCGTTTACAACGCGAATGCTTAGAATGTTCACATTCTTACTTAAAGCCGACTATATGCCACTGAATGCGGACACGTATTGCTGCGACTCAAGCTCAGTTCAGTTGGTAATGACGACTCGACTCTTGTGATAGATGCGCGTTATGAGGTTGCACTTTGCATCGCTATCAATACGGTCTTCCAAGCATTTGCTATTTTGGAAGAATAAGTAGCAATTTCTGGTACTTTCTTCATTTGAAAGCTTGTGAAAATGCTCAAATCTTTCTGAGCTTTTGTGGGTATTTTATGCGACCATCGAGTACGCATATGTTGTACTATTTCTAACTGTCTCACTTAGAAAAGTATTGAAGCCAAGTCGAGATGAAGAGGATTTGATGCGAGGCTACGTATACTCCACACAAGCAGATCTTATATTCGATCAGGTGCTAAACTTGTCTTGACTTTTCGCAATATGTCAAGTGGGACGACTGTCGTCTTACTTTGTTCTGATGAAGACAGACTCTCGATTTCGAAATTTGGGAAAGTTTTGTTCTTTATTACTAATGCACAAAACGATTTTTACAGTTTTAGAATCTTGGGTGAGTATGCACGATATTGTGGCTCGTGATTTTGGTCATTACATGGAGCTCCTAAACGTGTCTCTTTGTGTGCACATCTGCGCTACCTGCTAAAACGACGTTTTTCTTTTTTACTCTCTTAATCACAGGCGTCAAGCTTTCGAGTGGTGTAAATATTGCACGTAAATCTGCAGCTGTAACATGAATAGTTGATAGCACCAGAGCAAACATTAGCGGTATCAAGATGCTGAAAAAGTTCAGCCTAGTCGAGTGATCATCATTCAGAGAATTATCTAAAAGTCTCCATCTCACATCGTACATAACCAATTGTAAATTTTTGGTTTTTCTATCTACTATCGGGCCATGTACAGTATGTATTTCGATCAGGCTAAATCGTAATGCCCTTGTTTATCTGTTCTGCATGCATGGCAAATGTCATTGAAACACCGACACTCCGATGCAATTGCTGTAAAGGGCCAGTTAATTTGCAAAGATATCCAGTAAATAAGGTGATATCACTTTTATTAACCGCATCAACCCAGCGCTACAACGTGGGGATCATATAATTGTCGCGTACTGATCACGTCATTCACGCATAGAAAAGCGCCATGAGCGGAGCAATCAAATGCATGTCGGTCCAGTTCCGAAGCACGTCCATACGGTGATCATTTACATATCATTCTTGATCGTAATATATGTATGTGCACGTGTGTACGCATGAGTCTCGTACAAGCGTAACATTGCACGAACAATCGATCGCGTATCGCGTACTTGAATGCTGCTCCGCAATCGAGAGACGAACAGAGCGGGTAACTTGACGGGTAAATTCAACTACTGTAATTCCGAGGGGTGGAAGCTCTCAATACGAGTGCGAGCCGCGATTCCGTGGTAGCCGCACACCGAACATATCTAATTCAAGCAGCCCGTTCCGTGCCATTTGCAGGCGCAATTCTTTCTAATACGCATACTACGGTAACAAATCTACCATTCATAGGCTATGTTCGGTTGCTCGAATCACACCGAAAAATCGGCCCAAATAACCAAAATATGCGGCCCGCGCTCGGTTGAAAAATCCGGATAATTGGCCAAATATCTCGAAAAAGTGATAAAAAATCTCCCGAATTTCAAGATGTGAATACTAACCCCTCAGCGTATTTTCACAAACCGCGATTATATAGGGGCTTCGACACTGCAGCAGCATCTCCAGGTTAGGGCTAATACTGTAGGAGGGTACGGGCACCTTTTTTATTCTGAAGCGGATTTTCAGGGTATCCAGATTTTTAGTTATCCGCTTTTTGGATTTTCTGGGAACCGAACATAGCCATACTCCTCAATACTGACAGAGGAGAAAAGTGGTCTTGATTGCGATTAAAATAGTCGTAAACCTCAGCGATAAGACTTCCGCGCTGCAAGGTTTCAGCCCTAACCCGTAACCTCAATTGTGGGAACATGAAACGACTCTTCAACCAGCCGCACTACCAGCTTATGTAAGTTTCTTGAACCGGCATGCGCAACCGGCGAACAATATGAAGATGTTTTACTAGTTTTAACAGTTCTTTATTGGTTTTTCCATGGCTTGTTAAATTTTTATGTTACTTGATCACAGTAAAGTAAGTTAGAGCTATTGCTTGAAATGCATCTTGAAATGCATCATCGCTTAAGCCTGTTGAGGTGTACTTCCGACCCAGCCATTTCCAACCACTTAAAATCATCACATTACGCGCAGCACTCTACACAAGTTAGCGAACATGAAATGCCGTTACCATCCGGTTCTTATTTTTGTTTGATATGCAAAGGGTATTAAGAAGATATCATGTGGAGACTGTTTTGTCTTCTTCAAGGCTATACAAACGTTTTTCTCCGGCGGCGTTGAGCAGAGCGAGGCGGATAATCTCCGCAATAGTTGCCAGTTGATCAACAAAGTAGTCGAAATGCACAGAATGAATAGATGCGGATGCGGCATCCAAGCGGTGATACACAAAAATGGAAGCTACTGCTCCTGTAACTCCGCTTGCAAACGGACTTCAGTCTTGGAGCCAGCTCATGCACGAGTTCCATGGTAATTCGTACGAGGGTGCAAGATTTTCTGTTCTGTCACCGGTTAGCTCTGAGCGGCCGAGTTTTCAAAGCTGCAGGATCTTTGAATGACTGACTTGTAGATGTTTGCTGATCGATGCTTGGGCTCATTCCAGAAAGACTTGCCCTGTAGTCCCCAAGAGTCTTTAAGATGTGATGAAAAATTAGTCGTTGCGTACCAAGTCATAGCTACCACAGCCGATGTTCCGGATAAGATGCTATGCACGTATCTCCTTTTTTATAATGTATTTTCTGAAAGAGCAGCCTTGATTAATGCATGTGGACGTGGACCGGAACTTGTTTCATCAACCCGGAAAAGAATTACAGTCTGGATGGTTGCCGGCTTTGTGCAATAAGTAGAGGCCGGATGTGTCGGCCGCAGAACTGAGTCAAAGTGCAGCCATCAAGTTTGATGTTGGCCCAGCGGCGGCGGCAGCGTCGGCACTACGCTCGTTCTCTACAAGTCACAGAGCGTATAATGCGTATAATGCATGACCCGATTGCTTTAATTCGGACGGATTTTCGTGTATTGTTAGTTTGTCAGCCTGTGCGGGATGCATCTGTCACTAAAGTGGTATCAAACGAGTCCATGGCCAGGCACCGATATCGAATGGTCATCGAATGTAGATCGATGCGGAGGCGAGGGTACCCACCCGTCCTTGTACAGCCGCCCCGGACACGCGTCTCCGTCAGCTCCGTCGCGCTTTCTCCCTCAACTGCGTACATACCACAAAGCGACTATTGCTGCTCATGGCATTTACCACTGGCCGGTGGAGAGTCGGATGTAGCGCGGGGCGTGTACTTGTCAGCCGGATGCGAGAGGGTGCAGTATAGGTCAGGTTTGCCGGCCGAAATCATGCAGAAAGCATCAGCGCAGTTCTGCCGCCGCGCTCGTATCGGCGCGCCTCCCACAGTTAGTCCGCCTCGACTTCTTGTTCGTTTCTCCGCCGCCCGCCGCGCACCGCACTCTTGCACCGGCGCTCTACACTCACTGTACTGTACTGCACCGCACCCTTCCTCGCTTCCTCACGATCCTCCGCCGCCGTCCCGTCTCCGTCTCCGTCTCCTCCTCCTCCACCGCCCTCCGCCCAATTCGCCCCTACCACCGCCCCTGCCGCTTCCCTCCCCTCCTTCCTCCCTCCTCCTGTGACGCCGCCGCCGCCGCCGCCGCCGCCGTCCAGCGCCGCCTCCCCTCCCCCCCGCACCCGGTATATGCTCCATCTCCACGCCCAATGAGCCTGTCGTCCTACGCCGTTCCGAACTCGCCCCCGGCGTCGGCGCAGGCTGCGTCTCTTCCCCCGCTCCAAATCCCCTCAATGCCTCAGCAAACAATCCCGAATCCCTCCTCGATCCCCTCCTCCGCCTCCGCCGCCACCGCCGCCGCTGCCAATGCCAATGCCGCTGCTGCTGCTGCTGCTGCCGCCGCCGCCGCAACTTCGTCCTCCGCTTCTTCCATTGCCTCCGCTCCTCGCAACAGGTCCAGCGGCTCAACTGGCTCGTCTTACTCCTCCTCCTCCGGCTCTTCACACACAAACGACGAGGAAGCTGTCGAAGACTACTGCAAGGGCGGCTATCACCCTGTTGAGATTGGCGAGACCTTCAAAAACGGCCGGTACACGGTCGTACGAAAGCTTGGATGGGGTCACTTCTCCACTGTTTGGCTTGCTCGTGATGCCCAAAGTGAGCGTCACGTCGCGCTCAAAGTGGTCCGCTCGGCAGCACACTACACCGAAACCGCGCTCGATGAAATCAAATTGCTCGAGAAAATCGTCAAGGCAAACCCCAGCCATCCCGGTCGCAGCCACGTCGTCTCGCTCTTAGACTCTTTCGAGCATTCCGGCCCTAACGGAACCCATGTGTGTATGGTCTTTGAAGTTCTCGGTGAAAATCTGCTCGGTCTCATTCGTCGGTTTCATCACCGCGGTATCCCGATCACGTTGGTGAAGCAGATCACAAAGCAAGTCCTACTGGGTCTTGACTACCTTCACCGAGAATGCGGAATCATTCACACGGACTTGAAGCCCGAGAACGTGCTGATTGAGATTGGAGATGTCGAGGAAATTGTGCGTTCCGTGGAGCAGGAGGAGGCGCTGAAGCGCAAAGAAAGAGAAGAAAAGCTTGCGCGCCACAGACGACGCAAGAACGACTCACACATCGATCGGATTGGTCGGAGATCACGTCGCCAGACTCTTATCACCGGCTCTCAACCACTGCCGTCTCCGTTAGCCGTCTCGTTCTCCGGTGGCGGCTCGTACTTTGATAGCTTGGTTATGTCGCCTATCACACGGCACTCGACTGCGTCGTCACTGTCTGGGTTCGCCGAGGCTGTCAACAACAATAACAATAACAACAACTATAATGGCTCGGCATCGGTTGATCGGATTATCGAGGACGGGATGTCTACGATTTCGCTATCTCGTGAATCAACGAGCTTCACATCGACGTCGAGTATGGAGACACCAAAGCTAGACGAGTTGATTAAAGTCAAGATTGCTGATTTGGGAAACGCATGCTGGGTGTACCATCATTTCACGAACGACATTCAAACAAGACAGTATCGATCACCCGAGGTGATTCTTGGTGCTCGCTGGGGCGCAAGTACAGATGTGTGGTCTATGGCATGCATGGTTTTCGAGTTGATCACTGGCGATTATCTTTTTGACCCGCAAAATGGAAGCAAGTATTCAAAGGACGACGATCACATTGCGCAGATAATCGAGCTTTTGGGAAGACTTCCGCGACATCTTGCGATGAGTGGCAAATGGAGTCTGGAGTTCTTCAACCGTAAAGGCGAGTTACGAAACATTCACAAACTGAAATCATGGGCATTGCCAGATGTTCTTCGTGACAAGTACCATCACAGCCAAGCTGATGCGGATGCGATGTCTGCATTCATGCTTCCGATGTTGGATTTGAACCCCGAGAAGCGCGCAGACGCAGGCGGTATGTCTAATCATGAATGGATTTCCGGAACACCGGGATTAGAGCATTTGCATGTGGATCGTGAAGTTGGCGTGCCTGGGTCAGATATCGATGGTTGGGCATCTGAGTCACGGCGAGGATCCAACGCTTGAGATTTTGTGTTTTTGTATGAGAGAGAGAGTTGATTGTGAGTGTGCGAGAGAGAGAGAGAGAGAATGAGGATTTTAGACGAAAACTTCTAATTCATGAGAGTTTGTAATCGAGTGCGTCCGTTTTTTTTTACTCTTTTTTTTGTTGACTTTGTGTAAGGTTTACGTTTTTTTTTTTTTGTGTTTGTGTTTCCATCCACGGTGTATATTGTTCTTAAATTCGACTTCTTATTATATAGTCTAATACAGCAAAATCACAGCAAGACTCGATCAAACAAAAGTTTACAGCAATTCACGCATGACCCGGCCGAACTTTGTCTTTGCTGGTGGCGGGTCAATGTCGATTTCAGGGCCAGGGATGTTTGAAAACATGTCAATCTCGCTTGGTTTTTGCCAAGCAGGGCGGCCTGCAAGAAGCCAATGAACGAGATACAACGCGACGACGATTGGAATATTAATGTACGCGATGATGAAGTCTGAAACGTCCCACATTCCATGGATGAAAACTTGATACCCGTTGAAGATGACAACGATGATACACCATGCGATTGCCCAGTATGCTGGGAGAGGTTGGAAACGATTGTAAAAATACTTTGACTCAGACCGCTTGATTCCATGGGCTTCGCAGCCTGATTTGAAGCGAAGGAATGCAACGCAGATTGTACCCCAGCAGATGAACGTCGCGATGGAGGTGAGGTTGGAAAGCCAGTTGAGAACGGTTTGAGCACCATCGGAGAGAGCCATGTACGAAAGGAGGATGAATGCGGTTGAGGTAGACAACGCGACAATAGGCAGTCCGTTCTTAAGTGTCTTGGAAAAGACCTTGGGTGCTTGACCACGAAGTGAGAGACCGTACAACATGCGGGAGGCAGAGTACAGCACGGAGTCGGCGGCGGAGAACGCGGAGGTGAGGATACCTGCGTTGATGATTGACGGAAGGACTTTGATACCTGCACGGTTGAATGCAATGACAAAAGGAGAAGACGCAGCGCCGTCGCCTGTTGCGCTGATGAGATTTTTGTCGTTGTACGGTACAAGCATACCGACGATGAGGATACCACAGACATAGAAGAAGATTATACGGTAGAACAGGAGACGAGCAGCTTTGCGCATGTTTGCACGGGGGTTCTGGACCTCAGCCGCGGTCATTGCGAGAGACTCAACGCCTGAGAATGAGAAAGCTGCTTGCAAAAGTGTGGTAAACCAGCCTGTGAACTTGCCAACGTCGCCAGGAACTGGATAAGCTGCGAACGCGCCGGGGTTTCTCCAATACTGAAAGCCGATACGATGGTGATCTGGGCCGCCACCGAGGTCGACGACAAGACCGGCAATGATGAGTCCAATGATAAGGCAGATTTTGATCATTGCGAAGAAGAACTCGGCTTCGCCAAACCAACGGGCACCAAAGTAGTTGATGGAGGAGCAAAGGACCGCGAGAACGGTGATGTACGCGATCATGTGGGAGCGGGGGATATCGTTGATAGCGGGATCAATGTCCCAGAACCCGATAATGACGGAAGCAGACACGATCTCGGTGGGGAGAGAGACGACAGCACTATACCATTGCATCCAGCCAAGAGCGAAGCCGGCAGAGGGGTGGATGAAGCGCTCGGCGTAGTGGATATAGCCACCGGCAATTGGGGCATAGCACATCATTTCAGCCTGAGGTTGTTAGCATTCGGAGGGGAGAGCTATATAAGGGGGTAATACCAGACTCTGAATCATGGCCCAGACGATTGAGCCGACGAGGAGGTATGCGATAAGGGCGCCTGCGGGGCCGGCGTGCTGAATGGCTTTACCGGAAGCGAGAAAGAGACCAGTTCCGAGGGTACCAGCGAGGGCGATCATCTGGATATGACGCTGGCTCATTTTACGCTGGAGACCATCACGGATGTTTGTGTGGACGTCGACATTGTAGTCTTCGTACGTTGCGGTGTGGGAGAGCTCGATGTCGTAGACATCGGTGGTGTCTTTCTTCTCAGGGACGTCTGCCGCGCGCATGGTAGCGGTGGGGGAGCTTGCAGTGTCGGACATGACTGCGATGATGGACGAAGGACAGAGAGGTTTAGGAGCTTACAACGGGTTGAGCGCGTGGGGCGAAATATATAAGCAAACGTGGGTGGGACGGCAGCAGCCACGCGAGCGGATGGGGCGAGAAAGGCGGAAGATGCCGTGCTCGATGGCGGAAAAGAACAAAGACGCGGGCAGCGCAGATAGACGTTAAGGTTTGTCATGGAGGTGGTGCGTAGCTTGTTTAACTTGCTTGTACTTGCATAGCTTGCTTAGCTTGCTTAGCCTGCTTAGCCTGCTTAGCTCGCGATACAGTCTGCGATGGTCCGATGGAGATCGGCAACCGGGCGCGGCGCAGCGCGGCGCCGACGTGCGATGATGAGTCCTGTGCGTGTCCGTTTCGGTCGCTGCATTATTGCCTTCGGAAAGCTACGTGCAAAAAGTTCATATACAAAGAAAAGCCGCGGAGAGGCGCTGAAACGCATTATGTTGGAAGCATTGGATAGTCGGCGTTGTTCTCCGCGCGATGGGGCGGACGATGCGACCAGAATTAAGACTGCGCACAGACCCCGCGCCGCACAGCGCACAGCGCACAGACGGCGTTGGCGTCGACACAGGGGCTCGCCGGGGCTTAACCGATAGGGCTTTCTTTAGCCAAGGCCCGTCCCCCATCCGGACCACGGGCGGCACCTCCAGAGACTGCCAAGTCGTTGCCAATTCGTCTCCAGAGACGTTTAGAGCTCGTCAAAACTCCTTCAATCGTCAAAGGCTTGTTCGTGATCTTTCAAGTGCTTGTCTTCTGTCATGAGCGCCCGGTTTAAGCTTCATCAGCCTCCCTGCACAGTGGGCCCAGGGCGGCGGTACCGTCGCACGGCACCAACCTTACCACCGCCCGACACTATCGCCAGTCACCGGTTTTCCCCTGTTCCGGGTCTGGTGTGGTCTGGCGTGGTGCGCACTCGCCCCTATAACCATCAGCTGTTATCTGGCCTGTCTAAATGACAAGATAAACACCGCACGAGTTCGAGCCCTGCCGTGGTCTCAGATTGTTTCGATATCTCCTCATGTCCAGCGCAACTCTCTGCTAAATCTATATACTTTTCCGCGATCGCGTATGCTCTGCAGTACGCTCGCGGGTGAAAACAACGTCTTGTTTCGCATTGCTTATTTTGCGCCGCAACGCCTCTTATTCATGTCTATGTATCAGGCATATCAGGCGCATGGAAATGAAGTCTTCCGGTCATCGGCATTGCATCATCGTAGCCTCTATACTGTCGGCGTTCCGTAAACGCTGGTCCACTTGCTCTCTCTTGCTCCCGATGAACGTACGGTCGCCTTGCTCAAAGCAGTTATATTGCCAGATGCACAGAGTAGATTGAGTGATCAACTGTGCTCGTCATGCTGTCCTTTTTCAGTACATGATTTGCCGATTGTGCTGCCCAGAGCCAGACGGACGAAGGCCAGACCGATACAATGCATGCAGCAGTCGTTCGACCCCAAACTTGACCCTACTTCTAAGTAGCCTCCAACATCCCCACTTCATTTAAATTTACTTTGACATCTACAACCTGTAGATTTGCGTATTCTGAGTAGACTGAAGACCTTAATTTTAAGAATCAGTGCTAGGAAAATGTTCAGCTTTAGGTCAAAAAGACCACTAAAAGCTCTCTTAACTATGGGAGCGGGGACAAATTGGAATGCATACAGACAAGGTTTAAGGGTTGGGTTTACTAAAAAGCTTACTTTAGCTAAGTAACTTCTGACATCCGCCCTGTAAATTGCCTTCCATTAGGATGCTACAAACTAATCTCTGGCATTTCTGATTCGATATTTTTTTTGAATCTGTTTTCTCTAGTAGCTTATAGCTCTTTGCATCGTATTTAGATATTTTTCAATCTTGATTATGGTGGTGCTGTTGTAAACTGCGCAAACTGTCAGTTGGAGCTCCTAGCATAACCGAGGAGAGGCACAAGGTGGGCATTTTCAACCTCATCTCAAGCGCTTTCCCACTCGGTAGATTTTACATAAATTTGTCTTGTTAAATAGTTTATAAGGGTGGTGCATTTGGAAAGTGCTGGAACGCGTTGTCAAGGTGCATGCACATTAGAGGTTCGATACGTCACACTGCAAAAAATCGCAGTACTGTGAATTTAACGTGGGAAAGAAGCGATCACACGTAGCTTTTAAACGGTCGAAAGCCAGCTCACCTTCTACCGCAAAGACTTCTACATTTTATACGCCAAAATCTACAGCCTATTACAGTCTATGTACCATCCATAAGGTATCATCATCATGCCAGCGAGTAAGAAGCTTCTGAAAGCGCGCGCAGCCAGTCATGCACGTCAAGCCTACATTGATGCAAAGCGCCGACGAACAGAAGTCAGTATCCCACTGATTAAGATCGGTGAAAAAACTAACATCATGTGCAGATTGAAGCACAGAAACAGAACTGTCCGATGCAGAGTGAGGCAGAATTGGAGCCGGAGGATAATAAGAACAGCGCCGAACAAGAAGAATCGCGAAACACGATCTCGAATTTAGCACAAACTTCAGGACCGACCGATGAACAGCGTGTGAACGGCCTCAAGGAGACGGGAACGGGAAGCGGTGAAAAGGGAAGAGTCCGATTTTTTATCACGCGACGACACGAGCGAGGAAGACAAAGATTGCTGGCGCGACGAAGACCAGGCGTTCAACGAGGCAGATGGACAATTGCGTCTGTATCAGTTGCGAGCGCCTACGAAAAAAGACGAGTCGCATCTTCGAGGCGCTTATAGCAAGGACTCGAGAACCACAAACTTCCGACGCCGTAAGGTGAAGGAGGCGTTGCAGCAAATTGCCGAAGCTCCTGGCCAGCAAAAGCTTCCGTTCTTGTCTGGCACAAAATCCCATGTGCCTTCAAATAGTGCAGATCAGAACGATAAAGATTCCGCATTGACTGAGGTAGGTAAACAGTCAGCAGAACAACTAGAAAAGAGGCATGAAGAAGAATCTGAGAGAATGAGGCACGCACGCGACTCATTACACTTATTGCTGAATTCGCCGGAGCGGAAAGAAGCTCAGCGACTATCAGCAACGACGTATCATGGCAGTGCACAAGTATCTTGTGCTGCGACTGCAAGGAAAAAAGAAAGTGGAAGCGTCAATGGCAGCTGCTGAGATGTTCATTAAGGCTACCATCTATAGGGGGAAACATATCAGAGCCTGGGGTGATATGGTCTGCGATGGCGAAGACTTACCGGTCTGTCATACCGGCCAGTCAAAAAAGCTCTGTTCACTCGTCAATGATGAAGATGTGCGACTTCAGTCGTTGGAGTTTTTGAGAAGTCTGCATCTTGCAGAGACTTCCTGCATCTTGCAGATAGAACAACTGCTGCATATCAGAAGAACGTAAACGAGGTGGTTATACCCAAAGTAGTTCCATCTTCTCAGGCCCAGATTTATCTAAGAACAGCCTTGGAATGGCTGCATCTTCTTGATTTTGATTCCAAAGAAGTCAAGAAAGGGGTTTACTTCGATGGTCATGAGCGAGAGGACGTTGTGGCCGATCGAAAGGTTTTCGCGGAGGAAATCATGAACATGCGGAAGTTCATGGCAACATATATCGACGACGAGGAGACCACTACGAGAGAAGTTCTTCCCACTCTTCAGGAGGGAGAAAAACGTCATGTCCTGGTCGTCCATGATGAATCAATATTTGCTGCATACGAGGGAGTTTGAAAGGGCTGGATCGAGAAGGGAAAGACCGAACTTCGTAAAGAAGGCAACGGTAAGGTGTTATGGTATCTGACTTTTCATGTGAGTGCCACGGCGCGCTGTATCAGATCATAGACCAGGACGGTGACGTTGACGAACACGACAACAGTCAGCAAAACAGGGAAATGGTAAGTGTTATGATTACTCCCGGTAGTGGCTCGCGAGACGACGGTTGGAGGACGGCAGAAGATGGTTAGACCACCGAAAGGTGCCTGGGGATGGATTGCATGTCCGTAATCACAACCTCAACGATGGAGGAAAAAACTTTACTGATCCTCTACGTGACGGGTGGTATATGCGCGACGGACAGAAAGTTGTTCAGCCGTTGACGCATCCTAACGGGGTGAGAAAGGGTCTCAAAACCATTCTTACTGAGCGCGGGCTGTGGACTGATGGAATGAAGAAGGAAGAAGCTGCTGCTCTGCTGGAGGCTCAAGAGGACTTTGCGTCGCAGAAGTCTCTCCTCGAGGAGCTAATAACGGAGAGCAAGGATGATCAAGGCAGATCCGTGTTGGAATATCCAAACTCTACCTGCATATCAGAGAGCCGCACGTAGCCCAGCACAGCAGTCTGTAAGAGTTCAGCCCAAACCCAGGAGTCGGTTGTATGCGTCGGGCGAGGATTAAGTCCGAGCCGATGCCAAAGTGAGGGGAAGTGCGGGACAAGAAGGGAAGTGCGGGGTAGGCATAAGAGGGACTGAGTTCGGACTAAGGGAGGTTTATGGGTATAAATATGCATGGAAAGTACTTCGTGATTTTAAAAGAAGGGAAGAAGAATCGCTTCCCCACACTTCTGAGCCGCATCCTTAGAATCCCCGAGCCGTATCCTTCCTTACACAGTCCAGTATATATTATCAGAGCTCCGCCTCTCCTGTAGTCCTCCTGTATATTGGATAACAATCATTCATACACCCATAATCATATACAACATCCTCTGCTTCCATATACGCTACGTCTACATCGCCTTATACATTTCTACAGATCCGTTCACAAGCACGTACTCTTCCCAAAGTATCACTGTGAACTCAATCACATTGAACTGTACTGGGCAGCTGCGAAGAGGATGACGGAAACTGTGCGACTGCGACTACACCTTTTCAAACCTGAAGAATATCGTTCCAAAGGCTCTTAAAAGTGTTAGCATTCATGAGATCAGAAAGAATGCGAGATTCTGCTACCGGTATATCGAGGCATACCATAATGGCTTGTCACCGACGGAAGCAAGCTACGCAGCTCGCAAGTACAAGAGTCATCGTAGAATTCCGCAGTATGTTGTTCAGAACGCGTAAGTTTTAGTTATTGATTTCGTTTACATATAAATGCCTGTTATCTTTTGCGTATTCAGTAACTGTTCACCGCCAGATCATGAAAGCAAAATAGTAATTCAAGTCAGGGTCGAGGCTGACAGAATTGAAACATGAGCCGCACGTAGGGTCGAACGACTGCTGCGTGCACTGTAACAAATGCCCGATCTCGATATTTGCCGATGAGTGTGACACCATCATCTCATTTTGCACTGTAAGCAGCGCAACCCCCGCCGCAGTGTCGCGCTGTTTACTTCCGCATCGTTGGATACCTTCGATTCGTCCTGTGCACCTGCGCAACACAACGCAACTTCACTCCGCACGCGTCGCGTCTTTGTTTATTTGTTTACTTCTTGCTGTCGACCGTCGCCTGTCCTCGACGCGCGTCCACCGGAAATGCAGAACTCCGTCGCCGTCCCCGTTCAAGCGCAACCCATCGACCGCTACCAGTTCGTCTCCTCCCTTTCTTCTCCAGGCTCTCAACAACCCTCCGGCGTGCCTTCGCAGCAACACACTCCCTCTCAGCAATCACAAGCCCCGCCGCAGCAGCAGCAACCCGGCTCAGCGTTGCATTCACAAGGTCCGACGACGGCGCAACCGGGCTCTTCAACCGAGTCTGCCGGCCCGGGACAATCTGGCCAAGATGATGGCGACTACGAGTTTCGAATTCAGCGCAGAACGCGCCTTTCAGAGGAAGAGCTTCTCGTCTTTGTTCGGCTCTGCGTCGAACTGTCGCCTACATACCGGCCCCGCAACTTTATGTCGTTCTGGGCAAATGTAGCGATGAAGCTCCAGGAGCGCACGGGCAAGAAACTTCAAAACCCGAGCGACACATGGCGGACGCTGTTGAAGAAGCGCGAGCGTTCACTCCGAGCGATGCGAAATGGCAGCTCGGTGATTTACTTGGCGCCGGAATTCGAACGCGCAATCGATGATTTTAGAGAAATTAGTGAAAACGTACACAAGGAAATGGCGGACTCTCGAATGCCGGATGATAGTCGTCGACGAAGCAGAACCGGCACTGCCAGCGCACAGGGAACATCCGCGACCGCGGGTGCATCTGCCCGCAGAACTGCAGTGCCCCAAGCAGAAAGCATGTCTGCAATGATGAACATGCCTGACTCGGATATTCTACGGTCGCACCAAGTGCATCAGTCCCAGCTTCGGCAGCAACAGCAACAGCAGCAATCGCAACAACCTCAACAATCACAGCAAATATCTTCACAGTCACCGACGCAACAACAACAACAACAGCAGCAACAGCAGCAAATGATGCACGACCACCACCGAGGTCAATCATCACACACGATTCTTGATCCGCAAATCTCGGCGTCAAGCATTCGGTCTCCGATTGCTCCACAACCAACGGCTCGGCACCGGAATCGACAAAATAACATCATTTCCCCAGATTTTATGAACACTTCGATTTCCGGAACAGCATCATCTGGCGGCGTTTCCTCTACATTGCAGAATCCTATTGCAGCAGCAAGTAATAATCTTGTTCACTCATTGACAAACTCAGCAATGCAAATGGCATCGGCTGTATCCCAAAACGTATTACAGCAGCAACATGAAGAAGTCACTCGGTTGTCGCGTGAAGTGCAAGCGCTGAGTCAGGACTTTATCGAAATCAAGGCGGAAATGAAGAGTAACAAGGCCTTGTTGGAAGAGATTTTGAAGAGAGTTACGAAGCGCGATTGATGTACGATCAGAATATAATATCAACTGTATTACATGTCCTTATAACTCCAAATAAACGCCCTAGTACTGTACAAATAATACATCACGCCATCCGTCTCCGTGGCGTAGCAGTCACATCAGTTTTGACCTCAGCTTCCTCTGTTCCATCTGCTCGTGGAGCCGTCGTGCGCTCAGGCTGGTGATACAACACGACGAGATATCTGTTTTGAAAGTTGAAGCCCGATAGCTTGTCGCACGCTGTCTTTGCATCCTGAATCTCATCGAACACTACAAACGCTGTACCTTTTGTGCCGGGCGCGTTACCAAGTCGTATTTGCCTAAGACGTTAGAGATGCATATCTCTTGTGAACAAAAAAAAGAAACATACCGTATTGATCCAAACTTGCCGAAAAGCTCGTAAAGCTCTTCAGAGGTGACCGTGTACGACAAGTTCTTCACGAACAGGATGCGATTTATTTCCGCCGCGACTTTCTACTTACGTCAGTAACAAATCATTTAATTAAACACTTCGAATCCACACTTACCCTGTTATTATACGACATTTTGCTGCTTTAAGTATACAAATGATCCAGCGTGTCGAGGATCTCGAAGTTTTGAGTAACTCAGACTGTTAATTCACGACCCAGTTGTTACCCTAATCCTCTGCCATTTACGTGTCAACTTTCCAGATTCAATTGACGACCTCGACCAACTTGATCCGCGTTCTCCACGTCCAATTTGTTTTCTCCTCTTCACACGTCTACAGCTTTGAAAATGCGGAGTCTGTCGGCAATTGTCGCGGCAATTGCTGCGTGCGCGTCCGTCGCGACCGCGCTCTCCCCCGCACAGGACTTCAAGATCACAAACATGCTACGATCAATCGAGCTGTCAAAGTCCTACATTCGCGAATCAGACACTTTCGTCACAGAGCGTATTGCCCCTGGTGCAGGCGTCTTCTACATCCCAGTAAACGCTTCGACAGAATACGCGTTTTACGACATCAAGCTCAAATCTACAGATACGCCTACCGGTCTTCTCCAGCTTGAATCTAAGGCACTCACTCCTGACGCTGACGACCTGGCCAAGGGCATCCAATGGATCGAAGCCACTCTGCCTGAAGATGCGATGCCTAAAGTTGGCGACGCGGTCACGTTCCAGGTTAACTACGCTATTCTACACGCTTTGGTCCCGCAACCCGTGCAGATCAAACAGGCTGAACCGCAGAGTCTGTTGTGGTCTGGCTCGAGATTCGCGTTGACGGCATACGACGTGGCTCGTCAACGCACACGCATCCGCCTACCTGATCGCGGCGCTAACGCGTTTTCAAAACGTGATGACCAAGATCCTGTCGTTGACTCAACTGCGAACTCAATCACTTACGGTCCGTATATGGATACAGAGGCATTCAGCCAAGAGCCGATTGCAGTCAAGTATGAATTTATGTTCCCGTTGGTTGAAGCTACCAAGCTGGAGCGTGAACTCTGGGTGTCGCATGTTGCCGGAACGCTTTCGACCGAGGAAAAGTACTGGCTCACCAATGCTGCAGCGCCGTTGTCCGAGCAATTCTCGCGTGTGAGGTGGCAGGCAAGTATGCTTGCGAACGAGCGCACTACTGCGATTCGCGGGCTGTTGATTGCACTTCGACCGGGCGCGAAGGATGTGTATTATACAGATGAGATTGGTAATGTTTCGACGTCGGCGTTGCGTGCTGCACCACCGCAAACAGGACGTGAGTCAGTCGTCGAATTGAGACCTCGGTATCCTGTGTTTGGAGGTTGGAATTACTCGTTCACAGTCGGTTGGACTCACGCGCTTGGTCGTGTGCTTCATCAGAACGGTGAGGAGTACGTGATTCGTGTGCCATTTATTGAGGGACCTGAGAATATTGTGTACGATGACGTTTCAGTCTCGGTCGTGCTTCCTGAGGGCGCAATGTACGTTTCTTTCTTCTTTCTGAGTGATTTGAGCTAATGAAAACAGTGTATCTGAAACCTCACTCTCAATCGCAAACTACACCGTCTCGACCTCACTTGTGAAATCACACCTCGACACCATCGGCCGGACAGTCGTCAAGTTCGAGACCCACAGCGTCGTGGACGAGCAACGTAAAAGTGAGATTTACGTATCATACACATACTCAAAACAATCTCTTTTGCGCAAGCCGCTAGTCGCGTCCGCAGCTATTCTCGCTGTGTTTCTCGCAACAATAATATTTGGTCGGATTGACGTGCGGATCGCAAAATGATTTACTTCTTGTTTGCTTGTACTTTGTAAAGATGAAAAAAAAATTGAAGCATTTGTTATAGAATTTACTTACTCGGTGGAAGTTCAAACGGGCGCTTTTTTTCACACTCATCTCGTATCTTCCAAGTGAGCTCAAAAGTCTTACACGCGTCATCATACGTTGACAGTATCTCCGTGGGTAGCTGCGGTTCACCCGGTGCAATTTTCACAACAGGCACAGATTTTCCGGCTTTTCGAGCAGCCACCGCCGCGAAAGTAGCAAGTTCGTTATAAAATGGATCATCATCTGGGTAATAAAATGATTGCTCAACCGTGTCGCTTTCGGGTGTTCGCACGTATAGCGTAGGTTTCGTGTATAGCTCACATAGTCGCAGTTGGTATCCGTCGGCGTAGATTGCAATTTCATTCGTGAACCGAATTCCGTGCAATGCGACCACGTGGATCAAGTTTCCAACTGCACCAGATGCAAACTTCCACATTGCAGCAGACACACGTGGAATTCGATCATCTTCCGGAATAGCCTGCTCGTCAATACACTGATGCTCAAGTTTCCCCGCAGGTTCGTAGTACTCCAGCGCAGTAGCTTTGACAGAATCCATCACGACATCCGCACCAACGATGTACCTGCATAAGTCGCAAAAATGCGTAGCTTGCTCAATCACAGGACCTCCTTGCTGTGATTTTGTCCACCAATCCACTTTTCGGACTCGTGAGTACGCGTTCCCGTAGCGCGCAATGATACACATTACCGTGCATTTGTTTTCACGGAGTATCGACACAGCTTTTTGAACAACTTTTAGATACCGCATCATGTATCCAACGCCAATTTGCAGTTTTGATTGTTGAAGTAGAGAGGAAACGGCAAGTGGCTGCTCTGGTCGTGTAGCCGCAACGGGTTTCTCAAGAAACACTACATTCGACGTGCCGTAAAGTTTCAAAAGCTCGATTTCAAGATTCCGACCTGGCAACGTCGTCCCACGGTAAAACGGAGGTGCGCCAATGATGATGAAATCCACATTCGTCGAAGTGAAATACGCCACTGCGTCAGGCTGGTTAAACGTGGCAAAGTACGCTGTTGCCGCATAACTCGCAGCTTTGGCCTTATCGCTTCGTTTCTGCGCGAGAATTGTAGACACCCGAGCGGGATTTGGGTCAATTATGCCAACCACGTTTAGTCGTAAGCCGAGAAGTTGTTCAAGGCGTAACGAATGATTCCATAGAACGTTATCGTTGCCGAAGGTGATGTTTCCCTTGGCTGAGTTAGTGTTGTCGAGCAAACAGAAGAGTAAAGTAGAACTTACCGCGCCGATAAAGAGCACGTCCAGGCTATCTTTCGTCATCGCAAATGCACACAGCAGCAACAGCCACAGCAAAGACAGCGCCTTTTAACATCGCGTCCCGTTTCCGTCCTTTTATACATAAGCATACCGCGCTCTTCTGCTGCACGCGGGAAGAGCAATCATGAGCCCAAGAGGCCGAAAACGACGCGTGAAGAAGCCGAGCCGAGACGCCACGCGCCGTGCGGCTTTCCCCGCATTTGGCGCGCCGGGGTCCCGCGCGTCGGCGAACCGGCGAACCAACTAAACACCGTCGTGGATTGACTGCAGACGATCGCTGGCGGGTGAATGAACACGACGATGAGCTCACCGGAGGTGGAGACAAGTCCAACACAACAGCCGCGGCCAGCGCGCTCGGTTATTGCATGCAAGCGTTGCAACGCGTCCAAGATTCGATGCGACGTTTCGACGCGCGGGGCGCCGTGTACGCGGTGTCGCGAGCGTTCGATTACAGAGTGTCAGCCGATTGAGTCACAGCGAGGACGGTATGATCGCAAAAGCTGCAAGCGGAAGTTGGCGGCGACGGCAGCAAAGGAACACGATGAACGAAGCCGGATGTGCTTTGTGATTCCGGAGGAGGCGGTTAAAGCGAGTCCGGAATTGCTGCAGGCGCTTATGGCGAGTGCGAAAAAGACGACGACGACGATACCCGCTCAAACCGCAATATCGAGCACGTCTGATCAGATCAAGATGCTGAGCAATGAACAATGGTCGGTCATGTTTCGCTATCTCAAAAAGACAGGTCCAGAACCCCTCGTCGATGTCGACCGCAGGACTTATTTCGGCGAGTCGTTTCCCATGGACGGCCTACTTCAGAGTCTGTCACCTCCCATTGACGCTACGAGTCCACATCAGACGCCTGCGCAAATAATGACTTATACCACTGGCAGTACGCATCCAAGTCATATGACGCCTTCGAAAATAGCGTACCTCGAGGCCGAGAAATGTTTTACCAAGCCTGCAAAAAACGTGCTGGATTTATATATCGCGACTTATTTCCAGCATGTGCATCCGCTGTATGCTGTCATTGACCGCGTTGCTTTCAAAAAATTGTACGAAAATGACACGTGTCCATGGCTCCTGCTTCATGCGATATGCTTTGCCGCGGTCACGTATTGCCCGGAAAGCGTCGTATGTCATGACGATGTTGGCTCGCGACGCGAGGCGCGAATGACGTTTTACTGGCGCGCCAAGTCGCTTTTTGACTTTTCGTACGAGAAAAATAGACTTGTGTTGCTGCAAAGTGCGGTTCTTTTGTCGTTTTGGGGCGGACAACCAAATGACTACTGGAACACGTTTTCATGGATCAACGTTTCTGTAAACGTAGCAGAGACACTTGGAATCCACAGATCACGGTCGTCGTTTGACGTGTCGGAGAATGATCGGTGTTTGTTCCGGCGTATTTGGTCATGTCTTGTTACGCGGGATAGTTTTTGCGCGGCATTACTGGGCAAACCATTGCGGATTAATCTTGCACAATGCGATGCCGAGTTCTCTACGCTCGAGGACCACGAGCGGGATATTGATCCCGGGGACGGTGAGATGTGGGGACACCGAGCAAAAGAGGACGGGTACTACGTGATTGCGATGACCAAACTCGGCGTGATTTTGCGGGATATGATCAATGCGCGGACAAATTCAAATGTGACTCCAGAGTTTGTGGACAGAATGCGCCTCAAATTGGACGAGTGGGATTGTGCTTTGCCGGATGAGATACGGATGTCCACATGCGCACTTGAATCAACGTGGTATACCCATGCAGCGAGTATTGCATTGGCATATTTCCATCACATCATTTACATGCACCAGATGATTCCGACTGTTTTGACACAGTCTGGGACTCCAGGGTCGATATTCTCAGCTCACTCTGCTCACGAAGCGGTGAGTCAGATATGTGATCTTGGGTCGACTCTTGTGACAAAATCGCAAATCTCACTACTTCCACAAAACTCGTACGCTGCATTTTTCATGGCAATCGTAATGCTTTTCACGCAACTTCGAAATCTCGACAAGGCTGCGCTTGATACACAAAAGAAACAACTTTTGTTTTCCCAGCTCTCGATTTGCGAACTTGTAGTCACGCATGTACAGCAGCAATGGGATCACGCAGCTTGGGTTCTCGCATTGTCGGATGGGTTGAGACAGAGACTCAAAGTGCTTGAGGCGCAAAGTGAGCAGGTTGTGGGGAGTAGCATTGGAGTTGATTACGCGGGAATGGATTTTCAGTCAATGTTTTCTACGGACGCGGAGTTGGATGAATTTATGCGTTCCTTTTCAACGAGCGGGTTCACAATGTAACTTGATATAAATCATGATAACTTAAAGCTAAAAACTATACAGACACATAACATAGTTGTACAAAGATCAATCAATCAATCAATCAACCTCCTTCCCGATAGCATGCGCCACAGTTTCAACCGACCGTTTCTCCAACGACTTCTTAACCGGATTCCGTGCCTGGAACACTTCCTCCAGTTCCTCGAGTGTTCGCTTTTTGGTTTCCACGAAAATGAAGTAAATGATCGCCACTTCAATCAAGTTCCAAAATACGAAAACGAGGTAGTAGTAGTATGAGATTGAGGCAAACGCGGGGCCAGAAGCGTATTGTATCACTGCGCCTGCGCAACTCGTTACAACAACGCCAAACGCAGAGCCCTTTGCGCGCATGTCGGTACGGAGCACCTCTGCGATATACATAGGCTGCAGCGGTGTCCAGCCAAGCGCGTAGACAAATGAGAAAACGTAGACAAAAGCAATTGAGGTGTGTGAAAGTGAGACTGAGTCTTGCTCAACACCGTACTTGTTGCACGCCATAATGATTGCGAAACACGCCGATGAAAAAATACCGGTACTCATCAGCAACGGGCGACGACCGCAAATGTCAAGAAGATTGGCACCGATGACTGCACCTAACCAACAAAGCACTGGGTTGATACCGTTGAGCAAAAGGCGAGTATGCTCACTTGTGATTCCCGCTGTTTCCATCATAACGGGGAGATAGTAGGATGAAAGCGAGTTACCAGACCACTGTCCAAACACAGCCATGCAAAATGCACAAAGCGAGCGATACCGGTTTGATCTGGAGTTGACGAGAGAGGAATAATCGTACCATTTTGACGATTTCATGCTTGCGTTTGCAGCAACTTGAGCACGCATCTCAGCAAGCTGAATGCGCACATACGCATTGTTGAAGTCGCCGTTTCCGTGGTACTTTGCAAGAACACGCTGGGCTTCTTCCTCGCGATCGTGGGCAACGAGCCAACGCGGTGACTCGGGAATAAACCAGACGCCAGCGGCAACAAGGACAGAAGTGCACAACTGGCACCAGATTGGAATGCGGAAGCCAACTTCAGCATCGATGAATGCGCAGCCGTATGCAACCCATGACGCAATGATTGAGCCAAGGTACCAGCAGGTGTTGTACATTCCAGTCAAGGGACCACGGTACTTTGGATGAGCCATTTCAGAGACGTAGGTTGGGCCTGAGACGGTACAGAACGAGACTCCAAAGCCGAGAAGAAAGCGACCGATGAGGAACATTGCGCGGTTGACTGCGGGAGCTTGGATGCAGGTCGCGACAATCACGATCAATGAACCAGTGAACATACCCCATCGACGGCCGTATCGATCGTTGATGGGACCGGTGAAAAGGAAGGATGGTAAGTGGCCGATGTTGTAGATTGCAAATGTGATGCCGGTGGATGAGCCTTTTGAGGACCTAATTATGGAGTTAGCATGGAACGTGTAGACGGGTGAGAATACTCACATGTTAAAAAACTCCTGGTACGAGGTCATGCCGTTGATTGCGCCCATGAGCGAGGAGTCGTATCCGTTGAGCGTAGCGCAGAGATACGGAAGCAAAAGAATGCCGATGAGTCTGGCCATGTTCCACGAAAACAAGTGGACTGCGCCTTCATCTTCTGCAACGGCAGCCAGCATGGCGGTGTTGTCGACCTCTGTCGGGATCTCAGCAAGCTGGTACTCGTCATCTTTGTGGACGTCCAAGCGGACGGAGCGAAGGCTGGGGTTGGATTTCGCCATGTCGAAGTGCGGGTCGGGGTGTGAGAATGCGGAGAGTGAGCGTGAGCCTGGGTGGCGAGCAGTCGAGAACAGGCGTCCGGGGAAGAAGAGATATAGCATGTCGAGCACGGACATGAAAATGCGGGGTAGAACGCGGGGCACGGCGGTCGCGGGCGGTCGCGGGCGGTCGTGGGGCCAGCAGTCCAGGACGCGCGCCCGTAAGCGCAGGTTAAGCGCCCCAAGCGAGTCTTTCCTCCGACAGCCGGGGAAAGTCCACCCGCCGAGAGGCTCGCTCGCGAGGTCAGGTGGCTGCTGCAGCGCGAACCGCGGGGACACGCAAACAGCGGCGCGGGAGTTGCCGCGCGGGACCGCGTGGGATCCCGCTGCGGCGGGCCTCGCGCGCTTAACCCTCGGACCCGCATCCCGCCATCCCGCACGCATCCATTGTTGGAACGCGGGGGATCTGCGACAGCGACTCAGCCCGCCCCACTTGCGCTACTTAACTGTATTGTAGTACTGTGCATTGCGCCGGCTTTCATTCGCTTCCGTGTAACACAAACACATCTTCCACCGGCTGTCACCTTTCAGTCAAGCTGTCGCGTGTTACACCAGCACCCGTTCCGGCAGTCCAACCCTCCCAGGCACGTCCACGTCCACCCCACTACAATCCCACGCCCATTCCATCTCCGGTTCCTCTGGAGTTTCAGAAACCTCGTAATCTCCGCGGTGCTTCCTCTCGCTGCTTGCGTCTACGTCCTGTGCGAAAGTCACGCCACGCAAGGTCCAACTCAGACTGCCCGCGATCCAACTAGGCGCGTAAATAGGTACCATTTCCCCCCGTGGTCTCGCGCTTTTCAGCATTGGCCCCTTTGCATGGCGCGTGAGAAGCGGGGTATTCCGAGCGAATCTGTTCTCGTGACGCGGAGGCGACTGAAACATCGCCAATACCGACGGCGCTTTTGATTTTCGCGTAGACTGCGTGGCAAACGACGCGCTAATAGCACCTTCTCCATTCTCGATACGCGCCGCGCGCGCAATCGACAAAAGCAATGTACCCTCTGTATGTGATCGTGACCACAAGCTATGTTTGTCCAAGCTTGGCGGGGGTGAAGTGGACGGGGCTGCGTCAACGCCTTTCGTACCTTGCTTCACGTACTTGCGAAAGCTTCCAGACAACGTCAAAGACAATGAGTATGTGCTTTTTTTTGAGCAAAGTCGAAGAGTTTCAAACATTGCCATTTTCAGCTAGTTGTTTGTGAATACAGCATGCTGGTATAGTGATTGAAGATGGCAGTGGAGGTTTTCAGCATGGAGATTTTGATACGGACCGGGATGGTCGAGAGCGTCGTCTGAAAACCCGAATCTGCGCCTACGCCAGCACATCGATGCATACCTCGCATATCGAATTATACAAGGAAAAAAAAAGGTAGCTACCAAAACAAAGTAAAAGTATGCTTTTCCAAAGATCGTTTTCCAAAATTCGCACAATGCCTCCCAAAACAAATGCTAGCTTTAAAAATGAGGAATATGCAGACTCGTCATGATCATAGTAACGACGCTGAATAAACCTTCGCCAAGCACAAGTCCACTTGCGCAAATAACAAGCGCCACATGATTCGCTTTATGAGTTGGAGATCCTACTGCTCCTGCCATGTGAGTCATTACATACCAACCCGCGAGACCACCGACAAAACGAGCAAGTG
Source organism: Myxozyma udenii (assembly GCA_030705025.1). Taxonomy (NCBI): domain Eukaryota; kingdom Fungi; phylum Ascomycota; class Lipomycetes; order Lipomycetales; family Lipomycetaceae; genus Myxozyma; species Myxozyma udenii. The sequence continues at coordinate 84,561 of JANIWG010000017.1, forward strand.
TGAAGGAAGGTGAATTGTAGATTCCAACACCGACGGCAACACCAGATGGAATCCACTTTGCCCAAGACCGGGCAGTGTAAAGAACTTTGACGACGGAAAGAATACCGAAAATCACACCAAACGCAATCGCAAAGGACTGCGCATGCGGCGGAAGACCTTGCCCTGTCACGAGACGGGAACAGTCAATCCACACAACAGCGGTTGGAATACGGAAAACGGCGCCGGGAATCTCGTACACGGCGTTGTAGAGCTTGTACACGACTGTGGAAAGCACAATCGAGTATCCGGTTCCGATCATTTGCGCGTAAAATTGAGCCTTGGGAGACGCATGGAGAATATGTCCGGTCTTGAGATCTTGCATCAAATCACCTGCTTGCTGCGCACCGGCTTCAGCGACACCACCTGCAATCAAGTTAACAAGAACCGCTGCGGGGTTGCTACGAGGCACGATGAGCGCAAAGAGAAGCTGCGAAATCTTGCCGATACCGCTGACGGGGTTCAAATCAGTTTCACCAAGCGCGCGAACACCGAGGATAGAAAGTACGAAAGCAATCAGAACAGCAGCGACGATGGCGTAAAGTGGGACATTATGAAACACAAGCTTGATACTGACAATGCAAAGCAAGGTGGAGCCCGCAATTCCGAGAAGAGTGACTCTGTTGGAAACCAAATGGTCTGCAGGAGCGTCTTCTTCCTTTGCTGGCTCTTCCGTGGTGACGGGCTCGGGCTCAAGTTGGGGAATCGATGCGTAAGATGCCGATGTCGACATCGACTTGTACAGACTCTGAGTGACGACGACGGTGAACGAGATGACACTATCAACAACCATGATAGCAAGCGAGATCCAAAGAATCCAACCCTGGCCACCAGTCTGCCAGTCATCAATCGGACCAGTAGCCCACCCCATCTTTGTAGCCATCGGAGCAAGAATCGCCCATCCAAGAACAGCACCAAAAAGCATCGAGCTCACGGTCGGCAGACCCATGATGATACCCTGACCGACGTAAGCAGGGGAAGGCTGGAACGTCCAAAGCCAGTTGTTCGCAAGACCACTTCCGAAAACAGGAAGACTGCGAATAAATGGGATAAAGTACGCGGCAATTGTATATCCTGCAGAGATAGTGAAGGAAACGAGAAGATTGTGAATGTTACGCTTGTAGGTGTCAACAGTGCTATGCTTTGGCGCAATTTCGTCATCCTCATCGTCGTCGTCGGGCTTGGGAGTTGTGCGCGTAGAGCGGGAAGACGCAGAAGAAGAGGATGATGAGCTTGGCATTTCATGCTCGTCCTCGTCGTTCGTGATATCAGGCTTTTCGTGCAACACGGAAATCATAGTAGCAGTGGCGCTACCGGACGGGAACCGCAACTTCTCCTTCACGATGACCTGCTTGCGAAGAGGAATTGCAAAAAATACACCAAAAAATGCAATACCGGTACACCAGAGAAAGATCTGGAAACTCGATAACTTGATGGGTCCACCTTCTGACGGCAGGAGGAACTTTTCAAGCGCGGGGATCACACCGACAAGACCGAAGCCTAATGGGCCGGTACCGACAGCGACAGCAACACTCTGCACAAAGACCTGAGAATTGTAAGTTACTGTATTAAATAGGAAAAAAAAGCGACAAACGTACGTTCTCAACGTCGGTGAAGGGGTACGTCAGCTTGCTCTGGAATGTCTTGAAAGCAGCAAATCCAAGTAACGCAGAGGGAAGAGACATCATTGAGATCCAGCCTGTCTGCAAGCCAAACTGGAAGTTTGAAAACAGTACAATTGAGCTATTTCAAAGTCAGCTACACATTCACTTCAATCACCATCGCCCACTCAAATACGCACCCAATTGCAAGGCCGACAAGAAGCGCCCGCGGCGTCATCTGTGGCGTATCCAACTTCTGAAGCCGGAGCTCGGTCTCATCAAGCTCGGCAATGGGCGGCACATACAGCTCTGCTGTGGCCTCGTGCTGCTCTGCTGCTGGGTCCATGGCGAGATATGGGGAAGAGCTGGGGTGGTAGGGGGAGGAGGTGTGGAGACGAGATTCGCGGAGTACTCGAGTCAAGACGAGTCGAGGAGCGGACTTTACGGCGCACAGGACTGATAAAAGTGCTCGAGTATCAGGTCTTTGGGTTAGGTGATTAGTCACCTCCAGATTGTTAGGTTATCGACGACCCCAAAAAGCTTTTATTATCGCAAAACATGAGGAGATTACGGAAATATATTAAAGTACAGAAATTATTCAAACAAACATTCTATCAATCTATCTGTTTTCAACCTGACTATGCGCTGCCAGCAGGAAACGTGCCAAACGGCGACAATCCAGAAGGAAGCGTGATTTCATACACAAGCGCCTGGTTATCAAGGTTAAAGCCGGATGAGACTCTGTACTTTGTCTTGCCAAAGTTGACGCGGCCCTGGGTGGTCGTGAAGTCGTCATCCGAAGTCACGATGACGTAGAACTTGCCATCAGCGCCAGTCTTGCCGTCAACGGGGATCAGAGTCATGCCTTCCCATTTCTCATTCAACAAACGCCAGTCTTGAGCACCGCCGTTGTGCAGACCGCCAGCGAACTTGTTGAGTTGCGAGTTGAGGTTCATGTTGAGAAAGTTGCACATCTCAGCGGGCACAATAGAGCTGTCGAGGACTCCGTCGGGAGAAACAGCGCCGCCGACAACGTTGAACTTGTCAACGTTGGCAATGTTGGTCGCGCCGGTGATGTCGAAAACGTTGATGTAACGGTAGTTTGACTCGGAGTTGTCCTGGCCGTGACCAAAGTTGGAGTCGCGCGGGAGGACGAGAAACTGCGTGTCGGAGAGGGCGTACATTTCGGACTGGGACGCGGTGCGCGGATTTTTCTTCTTCTTCTTGGTGGGATCCTCGTACATCGGGAGCTTGACGACCCATTCGCCGACAAGAGAGTTGTCAGACACGTCGTACTTCAGAAGACGCGTGTGCTCGCTGGTGGTCTTGTCGGAGCCGCCGTCCTGCATGGTAGCAGACTGGAGCATGGCGAAGAGGTATTTTCCGTCGGGGGAGAGCGACGCGCCTTCGAAGCCCTGGTTGTTGCTGCGGCCAGAGTCAGGGTCAGCAGGCGAGATGTCGTCGTCCTCGTTGGAGAGAAGGCGGGGAGAGTCGGCAGAGAACGAGTCCTTGCCGTGGCGCTTGGGGATGAAAGCCTCTGGGGGACGGATGGCGTCGACCATCATTCCGCGGGAGTTGAACTTGTACATGTAGGGACCGTACTCGTCTGTGATCCAGAATCCGTTCTCGATCGAGCCGTCGATGACGTTGATGGCCTCTGGGTCGAAGCACACGCGAACGTTATCCTTCTGACCACCCCAGTTGTACCAGCCGTTGTTGGTAAACGTCGCAGCGGGGATGGGTGGCATGTCGGGGAACGTGAGGGTGGTGTCGCAGTCGTATCCAGTGAGCGGGTTGCCGTACGGGTCCGTGAGAATGATGGTGTCGAGGAGAGTCCACTGAAGGTTTGGAGCGTAGACGCCGTTGGGCTTGGGAACGAACGAAATGCCGTACTTGTAGATCCGGGGCTCGTAGTTGGTAGTACCCTCGGTGTTCCAGCCACGGTCGGGAAGGTTGTAGGCGATCGCGGTGTAGTTCTTCTCGCCAGACGCGGTCGTGGTGATCTTGATTGACGGACGCTCGATGGTCATGGATGAGCCAAAGGAGATGGTGTCGCCGTAGTTGTCGACCGCGTTACCGTGGACGAAGCCCCATCCGACCATGGAGTTGTAGATGTAGGTGTGGTCGCCGCAAGTGGTGGTGTCGACTGCGGACGAGGCGCGAGCGGCCAGCGGAGACGCAGCGGCTGAGCCGGCGATAGCGAGCGCGGCAGCGTAGGCGGAGAAGGTTTTCATTGCGCGAGGAGGTGTGGTGTGAACAGCTACGATTGGTATTCAGAGACACCATGGCTACACAGCGGGCTGGAGAGGGCATTATATACGCGACGACGGGCGCTATGTGCAAGATGTAGTCGGCAATCGAGACGCGGTCGAGACGCGCACGCGACTTCCTAAAACGCGTGCCGAAGCACGACGCAAAAATGAGTTTTTGTTATTGTGAAATGCGCGTCGAAAGCGCGTTCCCCGCGTCCCGGAGAATAAAAGGGAAAAGTTGGACTTGACGCGCTCGACACGTCGACACGTGCGAGCGTCGCGGCATCAGGATTGGGTGGCGGGGTATAGACACGTGGATACCTAACCCGCAGCGGAGCGGCCTGTCCGGGGAGGTGAGTATAAGCTACATATGAAATACAGCGGGTCAATTTCCGAGGAAATGAAAAAGTGTCAGAGGAATGCGGTTTGCGCTGAGTCGCCAAGCCTGGCAGCAGCCTATGGGACGGCCACGATGGTGGACCGTGGGTGGACCGTGGGTGGGCGAGGAAATGGATGCGAGTATTCATTAGCTAAGTCGACTTACATAGATGCTTGTAAGAATTGCAAGAAGTTGGCACCGTTACTCGATAAACTCCTCAACCACAGAGTTGAACTTGCCGCTGCTCTGGACGTTCACGAGGTGTCCGCACGCCTCGATCTCGACGAGCTTCGTGCCGCCCACAATCTGCATCACCTTGTTCGCCGCAGGCAGCGGGCCGTCCATCGCGCCCACCACAAGCAGCACCTCCTTCCCCTCGCCTCGCTTGTTGATGCTTTCCAGCGCCGGCGTCAGGTCAAAGTTCTGCAGCGCGCGCACGCACGCAACAAGACCCTGCGGCGTCGCGGCCTCGAGCATCTCCACCAGATCCCGCTTGCGCTCCGCGTGCTTCTTCAGAAACTCAGCGCCCTCGTCGCCAGGAAACCACCGCGCAAGCGTCTGCGGAGCCAGCGCAGCCATGCCTTCATCGTACGCAATCCTCACCCGCGGCGCAAACACCGTGTCCTCTGCTCCCGGAGGTGGCGGCGGCGCGCTCTTCAGTCCGCTGCCCGCCGCAACTATCTTGCCCACCCGCGTATGGTGCCGCGCCTTGAGCATGATCGCAGTCGTCGCGCCCATGCTGAGACCGATGAATGCGTGCAGCCGCGCAATCCCAAGATGATCCATCAGCGCGACGACGTCGTCCGCGAGCTGCTCGAACCGCAGTCCTCGGCCCGTGTAGTCAAATCCGTCGGTCCCGTCATCCGTGATGACGAGCGGTGATTCGCCGTGGAATCGCTGGTCGTAGAGCACGATTGTAAAGCTCTCGTTGAAATGATCAATCAGCTCGGTCCAAAGCTTGGAGTATGCTGAGCTCAAGCTGTTGGACAACATGATGGTCGGCAGCCCCGAGTTGGGGTTCAGTACCTCGTATGCGAGCTTCACGCCCGGCTCGCTCGGCAGCGAGAACAGCCCTTTTTTCTTGCTTCCCACTTCGTCAGGCATTGTGCGATGCTAGTTGTGATGTGTAGAATGCTAGAAAATGTCCTGGTCGAACCGGATATTGTACACGGATTATATACGCGTGCCGTGGAACTAAGAAAAACACAAGATTGTCGATCGATCTTGAAACTATAAAAGTCATGCGGATATCGCTATAGACGCGTGAGCCGCATGACGTGAACTATTTACACATTGCCTTCTTCGCCCTTCCTACAGGTCCGCGAACGGATTGGCCTTTTTCACGCCGCCGCCGCCGCCGCTGCGCTGGCTCTCGTACTTCTGCTTGTTGACGCTCCAGATCTTGACCGTCTCGCCTCCGGCCGTCATTGCGCGGCCCCACGCATCCGAGCCAACGCTAACCACGCCGTCGCCATCCTTGACGTCCGCGTGCTCGTACTCCACGACCGTAGTTCTCCTGCGCGCGTCTACAAGCCGTGCAGTGCCGTCCGCGGCACCAGCAAGCACGTACTCGCCGGGATACTCGGCAATGCAGTCGATACTTTCTTGGGTTTTCGCACATACGGCCGCCCGGTTCTGCTGGTCGTCCCAGTTGTCTTTTTCCCAAAAAGTCAAGAACCCAGACGCCATGCCCATGACAGCGGTGACCGGCACGCGCTTCACTTCTTTTTGCGGTGGCTTGTTGCGCATGTTGCTTTCCTTGATGTTCAGCGGCTCGTACTCAAAGTACGATGGATACACAACACACGAGCACATGATTTCGTCTTCCTGATCAGATGAGCGCGAGAGAACGCCTTTGCGGACATCGACGCGCGCGACAAAGGTCTGGCCGGTGGAGATGAAGTGGTAGGTGTTTTGGTACTGCGCTAGCTGTGTTATGCTGGTGACGTAGTCGTCATGCACGCCGTCGAAGCGTGCGACGGTGTTTGCGAAAGGCGAGCGTGGATCAAAGACACAGATGTCGCCGGCCTCTGTGCCGACGAGTACATGGGTAGGCGTCTGCGCGAGGGCAGTCGGAGCTGACGATTCGCCGTCGTGGTCAAGAGCCCATGGGGCAGACTTTGCGCTTACTTTTCCGAATTGAGACGATGCAGCTTTGAGGACAGAGTCTGACCCGAGGGAGTAAAGCGCTGAGGGAGGGGTGGGTGTAGAAGTGAGCCATTGTGCGTACAAAGTGAGTGGTGGAGGTTTTACGTACTTTCGCCGCTGTCGTCAAATGAGAGAGCGCGGACACTGCCTTTGTGGCGGCGGGTTTTCCATTGCAGTTGGCCGGATCTGATCTGGATCGTAGAGGCGGGAGTAGGGAAGGACTTTGGCTTGACGCGGCTGGAGTCGCTGTCGCTGTCATTATCGCTGTCGTCGCTGCTGTCGCTAGGGATTTCAAAGTTGTCTTCCTGATCATCGTCCTCTTCTTCATCCTCGTCGGCGTATCTGTGGACAAAGACATGGCCGGACGCAAGACCGGAGGCGACGACAGGCTGGTCGGGGTGGACGGCGGCGCAGAAAAGCGAGGCGCCCTTGAAGTGGACCTGGGCTTTTGGGGTAGAGACATGCTGGATGGTGGCAGACGCAGACTTGCGTTTGCCGCCGTGATGGCTGCTTTTCTTGCGCTTGGCCATGGTGTGAGTGTGAGAGTGTGTGGAGAGGGTGTGGGTGTCTGAGTGTGGGGAGGTCGAGATCGTGTTTGAGGCGTGAAGATTTTACGAGCCGCACGGGAGGGCGGTGTGATTAAGTGATGTGATATATATATGGATCGAGGTCGGAGATCGGGCGCAGGAAGAGGAAAAGGAAAGAGATGGATGGGGGAAAAGTGAGGAGGTTAGACACATTTGAAGAACCTGTAGAAAAGAAAAGCATGGCGGAAAGCATGGTAGAGAAATAAATGGCGCAGAAAGATGTATTGTGTACATAGTGCTTGTTTGGGTAATCGTGGAGCAAAAGCGCGCGCAAGAGTGTTCGAGCGATAGTTGTATAGTTGATAGATGTATCTTACAGTAGAGTGAACAGGGTGCAGTCAAAGTGGTAATGCTGTTGATATTTATAACCTGGAAGCGAGTGTTTGTTTATTTACCTCTCAGTTTGGTTCGCGATGGCTGAAACGGGCATAATGCACAGATTGATCGCCGGCACCTTGCACACTTGTGCGACTGCGACTGTGGACTTGGATCCAGTTGCGCGGACGAGGTATTCCTTTGCGGACTAGCTCTTGACCACGTTTGCAAACTACTCTGTTGTATCGAGATCATGCCTCCAGAAACATCAGCGCTGAAACATATAGAATATACGAAAATAGAACCGGGGGTCATGCGATCGTCGGGTGCGGGTGCGGCGCCGACGGGGTTTGAGTTTCCACGCGCGCGAACAGCGGCAAGTGGACGACGACACACGCTGTTATGCGATGGACAGTATGGACAGATCACAGATGCGATGGACGCAGTGCATCTAGTAGCTACAAGAGTGATAAGGCGAACCATATCTGGTGTAGATGTAAATGCAACAGCCGTGAGCGGAAGCTGTGCTGGGCGCCAAAGCCGGCGATGACGCAATGACTATAATTACACTTCCATTATGTACGACCCAGGCACGGCGCATATATATATTAGGATTTTCATTAAGCTTGCCGTCTGCGTTTGGCCAGGCACAACTTTTGCACAGACTCGACTCGTTCGTTAATGAGTACTTATACTCTCCCGTTTTCCTCGTCTTTTCGTCTCCTCCTCCTCCTCCTCCTCTACCCGTCTTCACCTCTTCGCCACCACTCCCCCCCCCTCCTCTCTCGCAATGGTCCCCGAGTCCGTCGACGAGCGCATCCTCGAGGAGCATCTCCTCCGCGACCGCTTCTACGCCTTCGACTACACCTCCGGCACTGCCCCCGGCGCTGCCTCCGTCGCCTCCCAGCCCGCCTTCGTCCACGTCAACGTCCACTCCGTTGCCGTCGTTCTTCTCCTCGCCGCCGCCCTCTTTGCCTTTGTCCGCCGTATGTTTCCCGTCTTCTCACTGCCGCGCTTCTCCTTGCTCACTCTTCTCAGTCTTCCTCCGCTCAAGAAAATCCGCGTCTCCCGTCCTCCCCGTCGCCGAGCCCCTCATGACCACGCCCCCCATGTCCTCCACTCCAAAGTTCTCCTCTCCTCTGGCCGCCTCTCCTTCCTCCTCCTCGTCCTGCTTCCTCGGCTCTCCAAAGTACCTCTCAAAACAGGTCTAGGGCACCTCCGAAAATTGGTCCGCATGTTCTCGGAAAACAGTCCACCTTTTCCTCACACACACACACACACACACACACACACACGCCCTTTCTCCTCGTCTCGCTGACACAAGTCGGCTCAAATGTGCTCCTTTTCCTCCCTCATACTACACCGCATACATGATGCAGCGCCGCCGCGCGGTCGCTTAATGATTTTGCTCTTCTTACTTCATTCTCGCTGGTGACTGGTTGTTTCTGTTGTTTTATCTCGTATCTTTTTTTGGCTGCATTTTTTCTCCTGCATATCTCATCATCTGCATATACACATCTATCTATTAACTACATGTCTAATATCTAATAACCTCTCTCTCTTTTTTTCTTCAAGCCCTATATCGTGAAACGAACAGCCCCGGCTCCGCGTGGCACTCTGCGTGGCACAAGCCACGCACGGGCCACCGCCTGTCGCGGCGTTCGACACAAGCCACTCACACCTGTCAGCGGCTTTGTTGTATTTGTGTTACTCCAGCAACCAGATTTCAGATTTCACCCCATCCAACCTTCCCTCCTCCGTGTACATTCACGAACTCCACCTTTCCCCCCCCAAGTTTGATCCCCAACCCCATCATGGACGCAGCTCTTGCGGTTCTTTCGCTCGTCCTTGGTGCTCCCGCCATCACATTCGCCTTCCTGCTGCTCCGTTCCCGCCGCCTCACGCCGCTCGAATCCGACGTCCTCGCCGACTCCGCTCTCGGCGACTCGCCGCTCACCCTGCGGTTCGCCCGCACAATCCCCATCCCCCTCACCCTCCACACCCCGGCTCTGCCCGATCCGGTCTCTCTCGATCTCCAAGTTCGCGTCGTTCACGTCCAAGCATCCTCAAAGCGTAACCCCCACCCAGCCTCGCTCCCCGCCTTCGTCCTCCTCCACGGCCTCGGCGGCCAACTCGCCCAGTTCGACGGCCTCATCGACTTCTTTGCCTACTACGCCGACGTCCTCGCCATCGATCTCCCGGGATGCGGCCAGTCTCCTTTAGTCGCGCTTCCGAAAGCGCTTGGAAACCAAGACGTCCTCCGCCGCGCAATCTACACCACAGAGTCGATTCTGTCGATCGTCGCTCGCGCTGTCGACGCAACCGTCGGACCTACCCGCGAAATCGTGCTCGTCGGCCACTCTCTCGGCGCAGCAATGGCATGTCGCGTCGCTGTCGACTCGGACCTCAAAAATCGCGTCAGAGCTCTCGTCGCTATATGTCCACCGTCTCCACTTAAACCTGCCGCTCGACGAATGCAAACAGTCGCAAAAGTACTCCCTCCACAGGTCTTTGACGTGTTCCGTTACTTTGACCGACGTGGCGGGCTGGAGTCGCCCTCAGTCTTGCGAATGATGGGAAACCCGAGCGAAGAGTCTGCGTTGCCAAAGGATCTAGACGAGCGGATAAAGCGGCGCCAACTACGGTGGAATCTGCAAGTCGACACTTCAGTCTGGCTTGCAATGGCTGCAGGCGCAAACCTTCCAACGTACGATACCTGGTCAAAGTTGACTATTCCAGTTTGCATGATTGGCGCACAAGACGACCTCGTCACGCCTGCCGCCGGAGTTTCAGATATCTTCGACGCGGTCCGATCAGGACGAACGACTACGGATGACATCAAACTCACGCTGCTACCCCGTGCAGGACACATGTGTCTTGTTGATAGACACGAAGCAGTGTGTGGAGTGATTAACGACTTTATCGTGCGACATGTTGACAAACGACTTTCTCTTGGCTGGCAACTCGCAGACATGGCTACTCGAGACGACAAGTGGTCGCTCAAGAACGAGGAAAAATGGCGTAAAGTACAGCCTGTGTCTCCCCGGATCGGCAGTTCGTCACTCCGCGCAATGAAAACTCTACGCGAAGATGACGCGCTTCAGAATCCAAAAAACGTCGAAAAGGAGTACCCCGACATCACAGATATAATCGATATCTCGCGCGACGCTCCGCCGTACGATCCCTCCTCGCTCTCCAAAATCACATATCACAAGTTTCCAACTGTATCAAAGATTCCCCCAGGTCGTACTCAAGTTCGTGAATTCATCGCTTTAGTTGACTCAATCCTTGCGTCGGATCCGATTAAAGTCGTCGCAGTACACTGTCATTACGGATTCAATCGCACTGGTTTTCTCATTTGTTGCTATCTTATCGAACGCTTAAATTACTCTGTTCGTGACGCTATTGAAGCTTTTAAAGTTGCAAGACCGCCGGGTATTAAACATCCTCATTTCATGGACGAGTTGTATGTGCGGTATACATTGTAGGCGTTGGCGTTTTGTGTTTCAAGACTTGTACTTTTATTTATATATATATACACTAATAATAATAATAATAATAATAATCGATCCCCATAAACCAACTCCTGCATAAACCAACCCTCATCGATATCAAAACACCCTAAAGTCATGAAACCCAGCAACGTCACTTCCAATACTCGGTTTAACCGGAAGGTTCAGTAAATGCCTCGCAACAATCTCTCCACCTTGTGTTCTAAAATGCTCTCTCAACTCTCGCATCACCGTCGGTCCCGCTCGAAATTTATGACTATACATCACTTTATATCGTAGCGTCGTCTCCTTTAACGCAGCCGGCGGTGGCGGTGCCGGATTCTGTGTATTGCCGTTGTGTGTCTTGGATGTGGATTTCGTCGTGGACTTTGGGTTGCTGCGTCTCGAATTACTTTTCTTTGCAGATTTCTTTGTGCGTTTACTCGGTCTCCGTAGTTCGGGATCGAGTAGAAGTTCCTCGCGATCAAGTGATGAATCATTATCATCATCGTCGTCATCGTCTACCTCTCCAGCTCCTGGCCCACGATCGACTTCTAACGACGAGTCAAAAACCGATATTTCCAAATTTCCAGTTGATTTGCCTGTCCATCGTCAGCACTTCCACTCAAATGAAAGACAACCAAGGGCAAAACTCACGATCGTAAAGCCGGAAATCCCGAATCTCAGGCATCCACACCACCGCTGCAGCGGCCGAGTAAAACAAATCATTCCACTTCATCTCTGTCGCCATCTCGCTATTCATCGCATATCCCACCGGAGAACTCGTCAATTTTGGCGCATACTCTGGTAACTCGGTGGGTGCAGTAGTCGTACCAGCTGGTACGCGAGCTCGTTGTTGATAAGTCACCTTCTCAACATTGAATTCATCTCGCTTCCGCGTCTCAATGTATTCTCCCCGCATCACCTTCCGTGCCATGTCACGCGCAGGACGTCCGCCTGCTCGGCGATTATCCTCTCGTAAAAACTCCTCCATCGTAGAACCCGACCGTCCACCCGGTCGTTCACCGACTGTTGACCGGGCGTACGCGTTGTTGAGGTAATATTCATACCACCCTGTAGAAGCAAGATCGTGATACGTCAACGGGAATGGTGCTTCGTACTCTGGAGGATACGCGTTGCCAAAGGAGTCGAATTGCTCCATTTCGATGACGCAAGCTTCCAATTTAGAAAAGACCACCGGTGGTTTCAACGACGACGACGACGACGGTGTGTGTCCGTCATCATCGTCTTTGAAAAGCTCGGCGGAAATCGGACACCGTATCGCAAGTCGCGTCAGTCGCGGCATCAGTTTCGTGCGAATCAGCCGACACAATCGATCACCTTGTCCGCCTCTGAATTTCGGAGTTTCGAAAAATAAAGCAGGTCTCTCGGACAATCGGACATACTGCAATCTTAAAGATGATGCTTTCCAGTCGGAACTCTGTCGAGGATCAGAGGCAAATATTGTAGTCGCTAGCTCAGCACCACGTTGATTCTGCTTGACCATCTCGCGTTGCCGTTTAACGTCCCCGATTACTGGAAGACGACATACGACTGTAGGCATCGGCTGGGTTTGGAGATCAAGTTTGAGACTTGTGATGCGGTCTGGAAATCGTGAGATGACGTCGAGAACTTGCGGGTAGTATGCGTGTGCCATTGAAGGCTCGAGCTGGCAAAAGAGAAACTGGTAAAAAAGCTCGGTAGCGTCGGGGAAATGCTCTAGAAATTTGAGTACTTGCTCTGGAGTAAAAAGAAACATTGCACCAAGTACACTGTCAAACGCAACGTGCTTTGTTCCTCGGATGACCGGGAGATCCAACTCGCCGAAAAACGAAAGCGGACGAACTTGACTACTGCGAATAGGAGAATTGGGGACAAACCGCAGTGTGTTGAGTGCTTCTACCCGTGTGAATCCAGCACATAGTCGTACGCCCGGCATTGTCATTCCATACTTTTCGCCTTTGGAGCAGATGTCGCTAAGGATCTTTAGGATTTCAAAAAACTTGGTGTACTGTTCTCGTAGTGACGCTTTCAACGCGTCGTATTCTTGCTCTGCTGCGTCGACAACAATACGGTTTGCACCGCTCAGGGAGTTTTCTGTTCTGTAAGTCGTTGTTCCAAGTGGTTCTCGTGAGATTATGGGGATTTCAATGTAGACTGCGACGATTTCACGAATGAAACGCACAACCGAGGGGTTCGCCTTGACGATGTTGAGAACAAAGTCGACTGATGATGAAAGTCCTGCGTCACCTGATGAATTGACGTCGCCTAGAGCTGCTCCATCCGCACTGGCCACCGGACTCGTGATCGCTATCCGCACTTTGACGTGTTTTAGGATGCGCTCGTGGATGATATCCCTCCATGGTCTGCAGACGAGGGAAAGATTGTTCGGAAGGACGTCGAGAGAGCCGTACGCAAAATGCAAAATCCGAATATGGATCTCGTATGGCATGAGCTGTAGCAGCTCGCTGGCACTCCGCGGCGCCGCCATGTCGCGGGGTTGAGGGGGAGTGGTGTGTGCCGGGATGAGTGATGGGAAGGTTGTGACGCGTTAGAGCGCCGCGTTATGGTGGGGTGGAGGATATGCACATTTTGAGGGGAAATGTGAGTGATCAAGGGTGTTGTACTTTACCGATGCCGGTGCTGTTCGCGCCCGCCATGTACTATCCACATCGTCACGATATCGGGGCTTCAATTTGAAATTGGCTTTTCTTCTCATGTTTAATGTGACTGGGCATTGTCTTGACGAGTCTAGCGGCTGTTGAGCCGTTCTCGCCTTGTTCGGCTTTGATAAAGCATGCTCTATCGATAATGAGGAATTCAATATTTGAGCACACACCTTCGTGGTTTGGTCTGATTGCTTTGACACTCTACAGCTATGGAAAGGCGGTAGGATATACATCTCGCGCAGTTTCTGACTTTACCATTGGTGCGTCAAACAAACTTACGTTTGATGTAATTGCAGCGTTGTTTTGTTTGGCAGCAGGATCAGTAGCTGCTTATGGCGCATACAGAACGCACACTACTGTCAGAGAGCGGTTTTAAGATGTATTTGAGAATATTGACGCTGATATCCAGAACTTGGGATGGACTGAAATTAGGGGCGTCTGGCTATTGGATCTTTTGAACGTTAAATGGGCATATACTGGGGTTGGATGTTTCAAATTGAATGACTGTTTATTGAACATTGAACAACTAGCTATGTAAAATACAACTGATGACCATGTACTCCGATACTCCATGCCCATTATTTTGACCCAGCGTACTGACTTGTCGCTTGCAGGTTCTGCATAGAGTACGACTCGACATCCGACGCGATTGGCTCGAACTTGCCACCGACGGGCGAGGTATACCAATACAGACTGACGAGGAGTACAAAGATCATGCACATACCATCAAAGACAAAGATAACCCATTCGTGACGCAACAAGTAACCGTCAGTTCCCATGCCATATTCTGCTGCACGAACTGCGTTTCGAATGATGATAAGCACACTGACGGCGTATAAGCTGACGAGAAGACGACGCCATGGGACGGTTGAGTTCACGCGTTCTTTGGACATGCGATAGTGGAAGATGGTAGCGACGAGAACGAAAAACACAAAGATGATGATCTGAAGAACCATACCGCCGAGAATGATTCTTTCGCCAGTATCGGAGGAAGATTGGGTTTTCGCAGAGGCAAGAAGACCGGCGCCAGAGGATTGCATGAGGAAGCAGAGAACGTCGCCGGATACAAAGATGACGGTCATTAGACGCACAGGAAGAATACAATAGACTTCGCCATGAACACTGCGGATGAGACGACCGAGAAACATGTATACTGATGCGGCGAAGAGGATAGGCGCGAGAAGGATCAGAACCTGGGTTGCTGCAGACACGCCAGTACTGCTAATGTTTGAGTGCAAGTAGACGCGAACTCCGTATCCGGCAATTTCGACTGCAGGTGGAGATTTTATTAGCTGTCTGTCCGCGTCTTAGACGAGCGACAAGATAAAAACGTACAGAGACCGCCAATGAGAAAAGGAATGCAGAACTTTTTGTTTTTTCGAATAATGCCAACCAAGTGGGCAAGAGTCAGGATACCGAAGATGGCGGCGAAGGCAGCGTTTGCGGGGACGGACGGGTAGTACCACCAGAGCTGGTAGCCTCCAGAGAGAGGGGGAGGGATGGCCATTGAGAGTGAGAGTGAGTGTGCGAAACTGGGTGATTGGTGTGCTGGTGTGCTTGGTGTTCTTGATTGGTGTTAACAAGGGCGGGTGGGGCTACGATGTTTATATTCGCCATTGGACTGGTGTTGGCGATGAGCTTACGACGCGCCAAGGTGAACAAGCGATGGAGGATCACCAGGGGATGTTTACGGCACGTACGTATGGGGTATTAAATGCGAGGAAAGGCGGTGTGGCGCGCGACCGGACGCGTCGCGTTGCACGCCGGGGACGCGTCGCGGTGCTGACTCGTGCGTGCAGCTCGCACGGACAGCGCGGGGCATGCCTTGCGAGCAGTGTTGGCCAGGCGGACTCGGCAGTTTAGGTGGTCGAGACATGGGGGAGATGTGCAGGACGGGTGGGGATCGGGGAAGAACACGCGTACAATGTCTCAGCCGCAGACGTAGCTGAAGTCTAATGCGGATAAAGTTCTAGACGTGCAGGGTGCTACAAGCGAGGCCGGCGCGACGCGGATGCGGTGCAGCAAAAAGGAGTGATGCACACGACTATAGGCTGATATTGTTATGTTTTTATATTACTGTATAAATCGCTAATCGTACACTTGCGGTTTGCAGGACGCGGAAGGGGTGGGCGCTGGGCAGCAGAGAGCGCTCGGAGACTCGGTGCGGGATCCGACGAGCCGAGATAGAGAATTTTTAAATGCGGAAACAGACAGCCTTCGCGCGCTTTATAAACCGAAGAGGACTATACAAACGACCCGAGAGATAGAGCGTCGTCAAACGCTGGAACAAACGAGACAATCAGACACGCGCACGCGTATACGCGTCCATGCGCTGACGCGGTGTCGCGAGTCCGAATACGATAAATAAGCGAAGTGACGTATGAACAGAGACATGTAGACAGAAAACAGACAAAAACCAAACGCCAAAACGGTATCGAGATCCAAAGCAAGCAAATTATCCGTATAGTATAAGTAAATGCATGCATCACCGGTTCGAGATGACGTTTGCATCGTCATCTACTGAAGATGACGGATTCAGAGCACCGTAGTACGCACCAATGGCCTTGCATTTTCCGTTCATGTGGAGATAGTCGATAAGTACAGACGAGCCCTCGGGCGTGACGGCCTCGAGCTCGACGAGGTTGGAGTTTCGCGGGAGAAACAGACCGATATTTGGCGAGAGCTTGTGGGCCAGATCCATAAGCTGGACGAGGCCATATGGCTCGAGGTCTCTGAGAAAGAAGATATCCTGGAAGAGGTACGAGGGGCCGCCCCACGGGGGGCTGAGGAAGACGGCGTCGACTTTTTGGCGAGAGGGCAGAATGTGAGACTCGACGTAGGTGAAGACGTCTGCAAGCACAAACTCAATCTTGTGGTCGACGCCGTAGACACGGGCGTTGTGGCGGGCGCAGGCAAGAGTGACGGGGTTCTTCTCGACGGCGATGACTTTGTCGACGAGCATCGCGAATTGGATGGTGTTGCCGCCGGCGCCACAGAACGCGTCAAGCACGACGGACGGACGAGCTGTTTTGATGTAGTGCTCTGCAATAGACCTGAGGCGGCTGTTAGCTTTGGGAGGGTCGTGATCTAGGATCTAAGATCGAGAAGCACTCGACGTACTGGGCAATGGGCTCGGGGGTGACGCTAAACCAAGACTGCTCGTCGAGCCAGACACCGTCGTCAAAGCGAGTAAAAAGCGAGAAGCGCTGGGCCCAGTATCTAGTGTGCAGGGTTAGAGGGCGGTGAATGGGAGGGGGGAGGAAAGACTGCAGACCGTTTGAGATACGGGGGGATGCGGTGGTACTCGATGAGCAGATGCTCGTTCATCTGGACGTCAGTCGGGCAGCAGCAGCGCGCGCTTTTTGCTCTACGCACCTCGTCGGAGATCTCGTCGGCGTCGTCCATGGCGGATCGCTCGATGTGGGGATGTGTGGGGGAGGGGGAGGACTATATGTAATTGACTAGGGGGGGCATGAAGAAGACGGTGCGGCTGCGACGTCAGGAACTCCGCTTCACCATCTTCACCACCTTCACCATCTCACCCTCACCTCCTCGCCCTCCACCCCGCCAGCGACCACGATGGGCGCGTCGTCGAACACGAATCCGCTGCGGTGGAAACACGTCGTCGTGGCCGCGCAGAACGATCCGGCGTCGCCCGCGTCCCTCTCGCTCTCGCCCTCCGCGACCGCATCGCCTCCGGACCTGCCATCTGCTCCTCCGCAGCCAGCAGCGCTAACAGCGCCACCAGCGCCATCAGAGTCCGCCCGCAAACGCCCGCGTCTTGCTTGCGAAAACTGCCGCCGCAGAAAGACAAAGTGCGATGGTCTGCGCCCGCAGTGCAACTGGTGCGCGTCCCGCGGCTGCGACTGCGTCTACCTCAACCCCGCCCCGGGTCTCCCACTGGGTCCTCCATTGGGTCAGCCTCTGGGTCCACCCTCGGGTCTCCCCCTGGGGCTCCCCTCACAAACCGCCTCGGCCGCGTCGTCGCTCGTTCAGCTTCACGACGCCGCCACCGCAATCGATTTCTCCAAAGTCAACGACGCCGCGATTCTCGACCGCCTCGACGTACTCGAATCTCACGTCCTCGCCGCCATCCGGAGGCACGGTGTCGGCATCGACACCGGCGCCAACGCCAACACCAGCGTCAGCGCCAGCACCAGAACAATGGTCGACGACTCAGTCCTCCAGATGCCCGTTCGTCATTTTGGAAACGCTCGCCAGGTCGTCAATTGGCCCGTTGTCGCAGCAATCATGGACATCGACGCGAACGGCTCCACTGCCGCTGCCTCCATCGCCGCCCTCGCCGTCGGCATGCCCTCAGCTGGACCCGCAACCCCCGCTGTTGCTCCAACGCCTCCGATCTTTCTTCCGGGCTACTCGCCTGACATTGCAAAGCTTCTCGTCGAGGCCGGCGGTGCGCCCATCATCGACCCGGCATACCCGTTTTACTTTAAAGAAGACAGACTCTGGCCTGCCGCCATTCGCACCACAATCGACTCCTTCCCCGCTCTGCGCATGGAAACCATCCGCGTGTACCTCACGCACTACATGGTTGACGTGCACAAGTACCATCCTGTTCTTGACCGCCCATCCGTCGACGCGATCTTTTCTCTTCGCCCTGGAAGCAGCTACGACGTCGCGTACGACCAAATGTGCTTACTCAACGTGATGCTCGCGTTTGGCGCATTTTCCCAACGCTATCGTAACTCTCGCAACGAAGACGAACGTAATGACGTCGAGACCCGGTGCTGGAACTCTGTCGTCATGCTTCTCGGCATCGTTCGAAATCACCCTACAATCACCAGTATCCAGACTCTGGCCCTTGCTGCGTATGTACCGCTGCTTTTTGAGCGTCTCTACAGAAACTAACAAACAGATTCTACTGCGGCGCCCGAGGAAACGTCTGTGAATGCCTCAACTACCTACAAACCGCATCATTCGTCACTCAACGCTACATCAAAACCCACAACTACGACAGACTGACATGCATTCCCTGTCCAGAGGTGTTTTCTCGTGTTTTCTGGAGCATCTACTGCTTTGAAAGCGACCTACTCACCGAACTTGATCTCTACGCGCCATCTGGAATCGGACGGTACGAAGACGTCATCCCGTACCCTTCCACCGGCTCAGACGATCTCTCGTACAACGTCGAGGATCTTTCACCGCCTTACTCTGCCGAGCAAACACTTCCCGAAGGCGTTGCTCTATGTCAACTCACCACAAACTCATCGATTCGCAAGTCACTCAACCGGATCAACGCAACGATATACTCTGTGAACGATCGACCTGACGCCAAAAACTACTGTGAATGGATGCTTCGATTTGTGCGTGAATTTGAAGAACACGAACGTGCAATCGAAAACGGAATTCCAGAATACATGCTTTCTTCCGCCGTGAACGACCCATGGAACGTCACTCGACTACGCAATCGACAGTGCGTAGTCGAGTACATCATTCACCGTAACTTTGTCGAACACGTACTGCACAATCCAATTGACCCGAGTCTACGCACCCAGATTCTAGAGTGCTGTCGTCGCTGTCTCGCGGGTTGCGTGTGCTACATTGACAACATGGCTTCCGCAGCCCGAAGCGGCGCGGTTCACCCTACAACTGGTATATTCCCTCCTGTACTCGCCACGTTCGCGATGGCTGTCGTCGTGATTACTGCGTTTACATCTCATGAGCTGAGACCGGTAATGCCACCGGATACTGCGGCAGTCATCCAGCGCGCAATAGACGTGCTTGTGTATTTTAAAGCGCTTGACGCTACGTTTGATTGGCATTTACGATTTTTGGATATCCTGCGGACCCGCGCAGAAACATACATTGGAAAGGCGTAAAAGTGTTTATTTTGTGTATATTAAGTCCGGTGTATTATGTAATGATTAATGATCTTAACGAAACACACTTTAGTCAACGTCATCTTCCTTTTCCTCGGCAGTTTCTTCCTGCGTCGTGCTCGTCTTGTGCACCTCTGAATCCTTCGGCGGCGGTGGTATTACTGTATCATCACCCTTTGCCGCTGCTGGATGATAATCCACTTCTTTCGAGATCTTTTCCTGTTCATCAAAATACGAATTCAACTGGCTCGCTGCTTTCTCCGATACAGATCCATGATGTTTTCTTCTCGCATATGACGACGGCAGCGCAAATGATGACGGGGAAAGTGGCGATGTAGGCGGTGGTCCTTGCGTACTTGGCGTTGTGATTACCGGCGGCGGCGGCGATGATAATGACCCTGATGCTCCGGGCGTGTAAGGCGTTTGCTCGTTTTGTGACTTGGTTGGCGTTTCTGAAATACTCATTTGCTGCAACATCATCTCTGTCGCTGTCATTGGAACTTCCGCTGCTACGCCAGAAAAAACCGGCTCTGTTTTCTCCTCCTCATCTGCAGAGAAAAACGTCTCACCTGGCGCTGGTAGCGACGTGCTGAATCGCGGGATCGCATGAAGCCATCCGAATCCGATTCCGCAACCAAGCACACCTTCACCTCCCCAATTACGTTCCGGCAGAATAACCGCACGCCGAACAGTATCGTAGTCCCGGTTATACACAATCAAAGTCAGCTCCTTGCCGATACTCGATATTAAAACCTCCGAAAGAGCGTCCTCGGTAAGCATCTTGTGGCCTTCGGCGCCAATAATGTAGTCTGAATTCGCTTGTAGATTCGCCATATACGCAGGCGATCCAGGCTGTACTTCGAGTACATGAAACACTACACCACTCAACGCAAGCGGTGTCCATTGAAGTTGTAGCCCGAGCTTCACGTTGTCTCCGGAAGGAATATCAATGTACACGTCGCGTAGCGTATGTCCCTTTGCACTAAACACCGTGAAATGCACCGTCCTGCCCGCGCAATTCTTGATCTCTCGCGCAAAAAGCTCAGCGCTCGGATCATCCTAAAGCCGAATCGTTAGTCCCACACACACACGGACACACATCGACCTTGAAATACGCACGATTTGCCGCCCGTTAATCCCACAAATATAGTCAAAGTAACTCTCAAACCCCCCTTCTGTCCGCGCAAGCGACTCCTCGGCAACACTCAACACGTGAAATCCGTATGACCTCAGCAACGCGGGATCAGCAGTACCTGTTTCTGCCCGCGCTCCACCGCCTTGCATTGACTGTTCATTTCCCATTTTAGCGTTGTGTATGTAAATGATCCTGTACGGGGGTGGGGTCGTGATGCAGCTACGCGCAGGTGGGAGTTTAATGCGGGATGGCGGCAGTCGCTTACACGTGTCATGAGATATTTGTACCTATCCGGATTCATATACAAGTTACTTCACATGATTTATCATACACTCGCCGACGGCGCCGTCAGATCTTTCTTCTGCGCAGCCCAGATCCTCGCAATCTCCTCCTCGTATGCCTTTTGCTGTAACGCGACATTATAACTGTGTCCTCCAAACTTGGCCTTATCCGCCTCTGCAGCCGCTCCGGTTCCGAATGAACGGAATCCACCCTTCATTGACGTGCGAATAAAGCTGAACGCAAGACCACAACCGGATGGATCTCCGTCGCCGCGAAGCTCAAGCATCGCTTTCCCTTGCGTCGCGTTGATGAAATTCTTGCTTGTGATCCACGGAGCTAATTTCTCCTCTGTGCTCATCCCTTCATGCTGCTCGTCGTCTTCTTTCCCTCCGCCGTATCCCGCGTCCTCAAGAAACTGCTGTCCAACCTGCATCGTCTCAAGCAGCGTGATTTCCTCTGGATTCACCATACTTCTAATGATATCCTCAGGCGGCAATCGATCACCAGGTTTGATTTTCCAAAATCCTTGATCATCACCCTGCCGTTGATACTCCATAAACTCTTTAAGTCTCTGTCGATTCTGCATATCGTTTTGATCCGGAAAGTGCTGTGATATACCTTTGACCAAAAGTCGCTGGTTCTCTTCCTTTTGCAAAACTCGGTATACAATCATCTTCAATCTATTCTTGCTCGCCGTCGTCACTCGTCGTGATCGCGGACTCGGAACCTCGGTAACCGGGAACGTCTGCCCGACCGTAAACAAGTGCGGTATACTCCTCAGATAATACTTTTGCGACTCGCCACCACCGGTATCACGCAGCATAAGAAAATCTGTTTTCCTCGGCTCTTGCTTAAACATCGGTGCTCGAACCATTCGATTATACAGCGTCGGCACGATTTCTCCGGGATCCACAAACCCGAAATTCCAAAACGGAGAACGATCCTGCTGTCCAAGTACATACGTCTCACCTATACTCAACTTTGGTCGCGACTCATCATCGGGTGCTTTCTTGCGATAGTAATTGATAATCTTACTACCCATTCCAAAATTCGACATGACACACGGATACTCTTCCGAGTACTCCAGCATGACGTAGTTTGACCCATCACCAAGCGAAAGATCTTTTGAAGTTGCCAAAATCTGAGCAATGTCTTTGCCTTTGTCTTTCTTTTTCTTCTTCCGATGACGCATTTTCGTGAAATGAATCGAGCTGTTTAACCGCGCAACAAAGCTTGGCCGGTGAAATGACCGCGCTTGTGACTTTGACAATTTCACCTTGTACTGGTTTGTGTTAGCTTTGTCAGATAATGATGAAAAAGGACTTACGTAGGGCGACTGCAGACGAATAGCAACCATCGAATGATCGATAGACAAATTTCCAATCGTCGCACGCACACGGGACTGATAATTTTCTTTCAAGAGGTCATAAGCCTGGTCGTTTGAGATGTTGTATCGTTTTTGAAGCATATCACCAAACACAGGTTTCCTCCGTTTTTCCTGCGGCGGCTGCATATCGACAAGCAAGTGTGGATCGTTCAAATCCAGCACGACTTTTGACGCGAGCTCGTCGAGATTACCGTTGATGATCGCGTCGTCGTCAATGCCGGGTACATAGTCGTCTTCGTCAATCCAGTTGATATCATCGTCAACGATGGGCTCCGCGCCAGTTTTGACGCGTTTCGATACATCCTCGACGTCATCACCTTCTTCATCCTCCCACACGATCTTGTTTTCCCAATCGTAGCACGAAAACAAAAGCTCCATGTCTTGTTTTGTCAACGTGGCCGTACGCGGAACTTTCCCTCGTTTCCGCTCGTGCTCACTCTGCGTCCGCACGGTTATCACACCGGGTTTTTCGTAAATCATGTGTCGCGGCTTGATGTGCGACTGAAACAGCCTTCGTTGATCTTTCTCGGCGTCGAGGCTGACACGAGTCGGTACACAGTGTTTAGAACTCGAGGATGGTTTCGGAAGCGATAGTTTGACAGGCTCGGATCCAAACAAATGTGACATCCGAAGCGGTCTTGCGTCTTCTGCTCGTGCCATATCTTCAAACAACATGTCCTCCGTCATCTGCGTGATCTCCTCGTCAGTCTGAGCAACAGCAACAGCAGTAGCACCGTCAATCTGCATCTCATCGCCCTCTTTCTCAGACGGCGTCACTGGCGACTCTGGAATCGGCGATGGCGTCGGTAGCGCTTGTGCTGCTGGCTCGTGGGTATCTTCCATCTCGACGTCGGAAACATGCTCTGCTTTGATCACAACGTCACCCTCCTCCTCTTCGCCTCCACCGAGTCCCGCAAGCCAGTCATTCTCGTCTTCTCCAGTTTGATCCTGCGTCTCGTGTACTTCCATCTCATCCTCCGCAAGCCCATCACTCTCATCAGACGCGATCGAAACATCATCAGCATAGTCGATCGCGTCGTCCGCGTGCGCAGTACTGTCCGCTCCAAACTCCGGCAGCGTACCGGTCATAGCTATATTCATGAGCTCATCTGCGTCCACATCCGGCTGTTCTTCGTCGTCGCCACCGCCGTCGCCATCGCCGTCGCCGTCGTCACGCTCGCTTCCGCCATCATCGCCGCCGCCGCCGCCGCCGCCGCCGAGCGCAGCAGCCAGATCACTCGCGTCGACAGCCTGCGACTCAAAAATCGCAGCAAGCGAGTCCTCCTCGCCGTCTACTGTTCCACCGCGCGCGCTGTCGTCCGCCATGGTTGGGTGTTGTGTTGCTCGTCGCGGGGATCAATGGGGTGCAGCGGGTGATGGTGATGGTGATCAAATATACGGAGTTTGCAGGTGTGCTGATGACATTCAAGAGGGGTGTGTACCGCTTACGTACGCACTCACCGTGATAAAGTGCATGCGTCCCAACTCCGATAAGCTCCCCTTCTCTTCTTCGATAAGCTCCCCTCAATTGCTCAATTGCTCAATTGCTGCTGGTACAAGAACAATGGCCGAGGAAATCAAAGTGTCTGCTCCGTCGCTTGGCGGCGTGACCGTGACCGGAATCGCCAACTCTGGCGCGACCGAGCAGTTCCGCGGTCTGCCGTACGCGACTATCGAGAAGCGCTACGACTACCCCACCAAGCTCGACGTTTACTCTGCCGACTTTGACGCGACCAAGTTTGGGGCCAATCCGCCTCAGCCGTCTCGGATGCCGTCGCCCGCGATCCCCAAAGACCAGTTGCCGACGAGCTCGCCGCCAGAGGACGAGTTTGCGTGTTTGAATCTTGTGGTGACGCGTCCAACAGGCACTGCTGCGTCCGCGAAGCTGCCTGTTGTTGTGTGGATCTTTCCCGGTGCAAACATCTTTGGCTCGGCGTCCGACAAGTCCTACGACCCTACGGCGCTGGTGACGCGGTCGGCGGCAATCGACCTCCCGATCATCTTTGTCAACTTGAACTACCGTCTCTCGCTTCTTGGGTTCCCGTACGTGAATGGCCGCGCGAATCACTCAATGTACGACCAGACTGCTGCGCTTGAGTGGATTCACTCGCATATTGGTGATTTTGGAGGTGATGCCGAGAACGTGACGTTGGTTGGCGAGAGCGCCGGTAGTTTGGGAACGCACTACCACTCGCTGAACCCGCTTTCGGCCGGTCTTTTCCGTAGAATTGGAATGATGAGTACGGCGATGGAATCACGCACTCCGTTCCCGATTGAGGATGCCAAGGCGCTTGTTGCGAAGGCAAAGGCGCTGTGTGGTGTTGAGACGGACGAAGAGCTTCGGGATGCGCCTGTTCGCACGCTGATTGACCACGCGGTTCCGATCATTGGAGGCATGTACGGGCCTGTGGATGATGGGAAAGACGGGTGGGTTGGTGCGATGTCGAGCGAGGCGACGTCGGGAAATCCGTATATTGACGCGCGTCCGCTGAAGCAGGTCGAGGCTGTGATGCACGGCAACACGCGGTTCGAGTCGATTTTTTACAAGCCCAAGATTGCGTTGATTCCCGCGCAGGTGCGGTATGAGCGGTTGTTGGAGGTGCCGAACGGGATTGGTGCAAAGTTGGCAGAGAGGTACGGGATCACGGCTGAGGATACGGCTGAGAATCTCGACAAGCTTGTGCAGATGTATGATGATATTTCGTACGGTCAGCCGGTGTGGCAGACTGTGAAGGGGTTCAGGGAGGCCGGGATCAAGACGTACCAGTACTTGTTTGACGAGCCGAATCCGTTTGACCCGAGTCTTGATGCGCATCACGGAGTCGACGTGCTGTACTTTTTCAACTCGTTCAAGTTTGCGCCAAAGTACGATGACTTTGTGGCCAAGTACCAGACGGGATGGATCAGGTACTTTAATGGACTTGCGCCGTGGGAGTTTTTGGGTGAGAATGTGAGCGACGTGGTGATGCATGAGCAGGACATGCATGTGCTGGGGGATGGTGAGTATGAAGCGCGTCGCAGGGTGCCGGCGTTTGAGGCGCTGAACGAGGATCGATACAAGTACGACGCGTACAACATTACCAAGCGGTTTTTGTATGTTTGATTAGATTGATTAGCAATATAAGTACATGTAGACCCTAGTTTACACCCAACGACCGCACGATGCGCCAAGGAAAAACAAAAAAAAAAACAAAAAGAAAGGAGAGGAGAATTATCCAGCCAAGCCGGAACGGGTGAACCAGTGCTCGTGCAGAGTGAGCACGTCGGCGTCGTCGACGTCGGTTGCGTCACCTTCGGGGTCAGCATCGTCGTCGATGCTGACGAGAGCAGTTTTGCGAGTGATGAGGTCGTCGTGGGTGGAGGAGAGCGGGAGATCCGGGGCAATGAGGGAGAGGGAGGAGGATACGGCGGATTGGGTTGGCACGACGGGGATGACGGGCTCGGAAGGTGCTTTTCGAGCGGAGGAGAGTAGCATACGCATCATGCTCATGCCGGAGCCGGAGGAGCCAGCGCTGCCGACACTGCTGCTTGTTTTTCTGCGGCCCCATAAGGAGGTGGTTGGGGAGGTTGAGGACTCTGTGGTTGAGTTTGAGTCGTCGGGGGTGGTGGCGCATTGGGGGTGGTGGTGGTGGTGGTGGTGGTAAGATGCGAAAGTAGAGGAGCCGCCGGGGGTTGTGGAACCAGAGGCCGGGGAGTCGATGAGGCCGTCTTTGCGGAGCCGGTGTTTGTCGATGCCGACAAAGGTGAATTCGTCGGCGTTGGGGGCCCAGGCAAAGGCCTGGTGGGAGATGTGGTTGACGGGGCGGTCGGGGCAGGAGCGGCGGACGTCGTGGGTGACGAATTTTGCGTCGCGGGAGCAGGCCCAGATGACGCCGAGGGGTCTGCGGCGGGGGCGGGGGCGGGGACGGGGGCGGCGGGAGGAGGAGGAGCGGGAGCGGGTTCTGGAGCGGCGGTCGGAGGAGAAGGAGGAGGAGGAGGAGGAGGTGTCGGAGGCGTCGGAGAGGTCAGAGTCGGAGTCGTAGTCGTCGGAGAAGGTGGAGGCAGATGCGGGGGAGGAGGAGAAGGGGAAGATGGAGAAGGTCGGGGAGGAGGGGTCGACTGGGGGCGGGCCTGCGGAGCCTGCGGAGCCTGCGGGGCCGGCGGAGCCAAAGGGCCCGTCGCCGGCCCAGGCGATGCCGACGATGGGGGCGGAGTGGTAGTCGATGACGCGGTCGGGGAGGAATCTGCGGCGGAGGTTCCAGATGTGGATGCGGTAGTTGCCGACGGAGAGGGAGGTGGAGGCGATGGGGGTGTCGGCGAAGTCGGCGGGGGGTTTTTCGTGCGGGGCGGGGCGGCGCCAGACGGCGGAGGAGATGGCGCCGGAGGTGAGGATTGTGAGGGCGGGAGAAGACTGTGTAGTGGTCGTGGTCGTGGTCGTGGTCGCGGTCGCGGTCGCGGCCGGGGCGTCTGCGCGGAGATCCCAGACACGGATGGCGCGGTCGCGGCCGCCGGTGGCAACGACCTCCATGGCCGGGTGGTAGTCCAGACAGAAGGCGGCGCCGGCGTGGGCTGCGATGCGGGTGTCCGGGGCGGCGATGTGGCGCGCGTCCCAGCGGAGAAGCGCGCCGGAGTCGAAGACGGCGCAGAAACGCATGCCGTCGACGGACGAGAACTGGACGCGGCGGGAGGCGTCTGGTCCGCGGACGCAGGCGACACTGCGGAGGGTGCGAAGATCCCAGTAGCGCACACAGGCGTCCTGGCCCGCGGAGACGAGCATGTGGGGGTTGAAGGGGTTGACGGCGAGGGAGTTGACGGTGCGGGAGTGTCCCGGGGCGACGCGGCTGAAGGCGCCCGGGCGGTCGACGTCGTGGAGCGAGATCATGCCGTTCGTGGACGCGTAGGCGACGGAGCGGGCGTAGGGGCCGGACAGCCACTTGAGGTCGGACACGTAGCCCAGCGCGGTCTGGCCGGCGCGGGGCAGCAGGTCCGCGACGTCGGCGACGGCGTGCGCGTCGACGCGAACTGCGCGGAGGTCTGGTAGTGTGAGTAGTGCTTTTCAGTACACTGAACAACAGCGCTTACATCCGCGCCCAGCGATGGCGGCGTGGTTCGACGCGGGGTCGGCGGAGAACGCGGTGAGCGGCGCGTCGGCGGCGAACACGAGCCGGGCCGGGCGGGGTTTCGGAGGCGGCGGAGAAGACACGGCACCGACGCCGACGCCGCCGCCGGACTTGGAGGACATTGCGAGAGTGGTGGGTGGTGAGGGGTGGTGGGGAGGAAGACCTGGGGGGGAGTCTCGAGGACGAGTCGAGGACGAGTCGAGGACGAGTCGAGGACGAGGCGGGGAGGACTCGGTCGGGAGAAGACGCTGACGGCGGCGGCGGGGACCGTACCCATATGTGTTCCATGAATTCACATCATCACCACTTTGCCAATCATACAACCCTCTATGCTCCACACACCATGAAACTGCTCTCCAAAAACATTGCCAAAGACGGCGCGGGCTCCGTCAAACTGCTTCCCGAAGATCCCTCTGACCTCTGGCTCGCATACAATCTCATCCGGCCCGGCGACGTCGTGCGCGCGTCCACCTTCAGACGCGTGACCAAGGACAAGGACAAGGGCGGCGACGACGGCGGCTCCGGCGGTAGTAGCGGCACCGGCGGCACTACGCACAGCACGCCGTCGCAGCGGATCGCGCTCGTGCTTGCCGTCACCGTCGCGTCGACCGACTTCGACGCGTCCGCAGGCGCGCTGCACGCGTCGGGCCCCGTCGCCCAGGAAAACCCCCATGTGCGTCTCGGCGCGTTCCACACGCTCGACCTGGCCGAGCACCGCGCGTTCACGCTCACAAAGCCCGCGGCGGCCCCGTGGGACTCGGTCGCGCTGCAGACGCTCGTGGCCGCGTGCGATCCCGGCGCGCGCGCAGAGATCGGCGCTGTCGTGCTCCAGCCGGGCCTCGCCAACGTCTGCCTCGTCGGCGAGCACATGACCGTTCTGCGCCAGCGCGTCGAGCTCTCGATCCCCCGCAAGCGCGCCGCCGACTCCGCCGCCGCCCACGACAGGGCCCTCGACCGCTTCTACGCCCTCACCGCCCAGGCCATGGCCCGCCACCTCGACTACGCCGCCCTGCGCGCCGTCGTGCTCGCCTCCCCCGCCTTCGCCGCCGACCAGCTCCTCGCCCACGTCTTGGCCGCCGCCGCCCGCGACGTCGACTCCGGTAGCGCCACGGCCGCCCAGAGCAAGGCCCTCCTGCGCGCAAAGTCAAAGTTCCTCGTCGTGCACTGCGCCTCGGGCCACGTCCACGCCCTCAACGAGGTCCTGCGCTCCCCCGAGGTCCGCGCCCAGCTCGCCGACACCCGCTTCGCAAAGGAGTCCGCCGCGCTCGACGCCTTCTTCGCGTCCCTCAACGCCGCCGACGGCTCCGCCCTGCCCCGCGCATGCTACGGTCCCAAGCACGTCGCCAAGGCGTACGACTCTGGCGCGATCAAGACGCTCTTGATTTCCGACCGGCTCTTTCGCAGCGCCGACGTGCCCACGCGCAAAAAGTACGTCCAGCTCGTCGACGACGTCCGCGCGACCGGCGGCGAGGCCCTCGTGTTTTCGTCGCTGCATGAGTCGGGCAAGCAGCTCGACCAGTTTACGGGCATTGCTGCGATTTTGAACTTTGGAATTCCGGACGACGATAGTGATAGTGATAGCGATAGTGATTGATTGGATTATAGTTATGTACATAGATTTGGCATTACTCTTGGTTCATGCGCCGACGCAGCTCGTTGTAGTACCACAGGTTGCCCTGCGCGGCCCGCAGCCCGTCCTGGGCCAGTCCAAACAGAATCCCCAGCTTGAGCCCGGTGCGCACAGTGCTGCGCACCTGCGACTTTGGCAGATCGTCTGTCTGTGTTAGCCATCATACTTTCAGCTCTCAGGTAAGACTTTAGAACTCACACTTCTTGGCGTAGAGCGCACCCACGGCAGCAGCCCCAGCCGCGGTGTTGACAAAGTCCATCTGGCCGCGGACCTCGTCCAGCACCGCCTCGAGGCCAAACATGGTGCCCATGAACCCCGCGCACCGCAGCGCAAAGCGCACGCTTTCCTTCATTGCGTCGCGCATGATCACGTAGTTCTTGAGCTTGTGGTAAAAGTACCAGCCCTGCACGTTCGTGGGCAGCCGGTGCGAATTCTCGGCTAGAAATCGCAGCGACGCTTGCTGGCCGCCCCGGTACGCGCCGAGCGGGAACGTCACGAAAACAGAGAGGCCGACGAGGGCGGGCACGCGCACGATGGGCGGCACGCCGAAGCGGTAGTGCGCTTCGTCGAGGAGCTCGGCAAAGGACTCGACGTCCGGCTGCCGCGTGTCGTCGGCCATGGTCTTGGAGGGTCGTGAAGCTGATGAAGATGGGAGGGAGGGTCGTGAAGTACATTATTCAATATATCAGATATTCCCACTATTCGTATCACGTGACCGCCATCGCCGCTTGAACTCCCCCGGGCTCTCGACCTTCTGCCCCCCGGCCCACATGCCCGTCCCAGACGCCTTTGCCGCGCGCACGACGGCCTCGTACTGCGGCCGCGACGCCGTCCCGAACGAGCCCAGCGCTGACTCGTACACGACCGCCCAGCCGTGCCGCAGCAGCTCCGCCGACACGTCCCGCCGCCCCGTCCACGTCCACACCCACGCCTGGCCTACCGCCCGCTGGTACTGGTCCAGCGCCTGCAGCTCCACCGTCACGTTCCGCCCGACCAGAAACCGCCGCAGCCACGTCTTTGCGTCCCCGCTGTGCGCCTGCGCGGGGTGCCCGAATGCTTGCCCTTCCGGCGCGTCCACCCCGGACAGGCGCACGTGTATCGTCTCTTGGGACAGCAGCCGCCGCCTGGGCTTCACTGCGGGCTGCTTCTGCTTCTTGCTCTGCTTTTTGCCCTTTGCCTCGGTATTCCTCTTGGCCGCCCCGGGCTTCGCTTTAGGCGCCCAATGCTGCTCAAACGGCACCCGCCGCAACCACCCCCACCCCGCCCACACCCCGCCCGGCGTATGGTACAGCCGAAAGTTATCACCGTCTCCCACAAACACACACTTTCCGTACAGCCTGCGTCGCGCAGCGTACAGCGACGCCGGCACGTCCACCGCGGTCGTGTACCGCTTCAGGTACCGGCTGTACACTCTCACCGCGCCCAGCGCAACCGTCGTCAACACCGCTGCTTCCGCAAGCGCTTCAATTGAGATTTGTGAGCGCGCACTACTTGTCTGTAGTTTAGGCGCTTTCGCATCTGAGTTCGTCGTACTGTAGACCTCGCCATTGCCGACATCGCGATCGCGATCGCGATCGGCACACGCGTCGTCCTCTCCCCTCCGTGATATCACGCGTGATGGCGCTGGCAACTCCACCGACTCTTCACCCGCCGACGCACGCGTCCTCCAAATCGACCACATGTTATATGTATTCTCTCGTCTCTGAATCTCCAATCGCAGCTCCAGACGCACCTCTCCCCCCCGCGCGTCCGGGGGTGATTGTTTACTCGACCGCGACACAGACGCGCAGTACACGCCCCGCGCACTTACACCCAATATCAGCCTCCAGATATCCAGATACTACTGCACTCACTCTATCCCCCCACCTCCATCACCACCACCACCACCACCACCACCACCATAATGAGCCCGGCAAAGCTCTCCGAGAAACTGGCAATCGTGCACAGCACGGCGTCATATCTCACACTCTCGCCGCCAGAACTCAAAGCGCTCTACGACGAGTCCTACGACTTTCTCGTCTCCGGCGCGGCCGTCCGCCATCTCGACTCTGCCCAGTTATACTCCGTCTTCGAGCTCCACTTCATCCTCGCGCTCCTCACAAACTGCGACTCCGAAGCCGCCTCGCTCCTCAGCACCCTCGTCGACCGTTTTGGCGCCGACGCTTCCCGCATCACCGTCCTCAAAGCCCTCTACATCGAAGCCACCTCCCCCGCGCCCCACACCGAAGTCACCACCTACCTCTCTTCTGCCGCAGACTCCAACATCGGCGCCCGCAAACGTCGCATCTCCGTTCTCCGCCATGTTCCCGACCCTGCATCCCAGCTCGCCGCAGAACTCGTCAAAATGGTCGACACTTTCCCCTCCGACGTCGAATCCTGGGCTGAACTCGCCCACGTCTACTCCGACGCTGGCATGTACGCGCAGGCATTGTTCGCGCTGCACGAAGTACTTATGATTGCCCCGTTCGCGTACAACGTGTGCGCGTGGATCGGAGAAGTCGGACTCAAGTTTGCGGATCTCGCCTCCGCGCCGGACGCACGTGCAGACCGGCTGGTCGAGGCCGTCAAGTACTTTTTGCGCTCGGTCGAACTCTGCGAGGACTACGTCCGCGGATGGATCGGTGTTCTCGTCGGTGCGTCCCGGATACTGGAGCTTGCGCCAAAGGCAACCTCGCTCGATGCGTCGCTGTACAAAGACCTTGCCGCGTTGGCAAAGAAACGACTCCAGGCAGTCGTTGACGCAAAGGACGCGCGGCCGCAGGATTTGGAGGCCGCGCAAGTCATGCTCAGGCAGTACTGAGCATGTGTATTATATATAGTATTTGGTACAGTCAATAAAATACAATAGCAGTAATCTACTTTACAACCACCCGCTCGGTCACGGTCGACATGACCCGCGCCTTCTCAGCCACCCAGTCGGCGTCACGAAGGTACACTCCGTAGTCCTGAGACGGCGGAATAAGACGCTTGATGGCCGCGTAGGGCGCCTCCTTGACAGTATACTCACGAAGCACCTCGCCGGTCGCAAACTCGACATAGACGCGGGTATCGCGCACACGGAACAGCACGTCGTCCACGCGCAGGAAAAACCGAGCAAGCACAAACAGCCGTTCGGGCATGACACGTACCTTGACGCGGTACTCTGCAGTGCCGTTGTCGCCAAGCTCGTCCTCAAAAAGCATCACGTCGTCGAAAAACAAAATCGGATCCCGCCGCCGTAGCTTGTCCAGTGGAATACGCGCATCTGTGGCTGTGAATCCGGATCCACCCGGAGCATGCGGAGTGCCGCGGTAGTCGGTCGTGTAGGTCCAGTCAAACGGCTTGACGACAGAGTGCACCTCGTCCGGCGCGCGGGTCTGGTCCTTGCGGGTCTTGTCGCGCTGCCAGCTGTCGGCGTACGCGACCTGGACCATACCGCCGTCTGGCTGGCCGTGTTTATCGACGCGGTCAAGAGCGTCGACGGCAGAAAACACGAGTCGCCAGCCTGAGTGCTCGTGGAGAATGACGACGTGGTTGCGCCCGAATATCATCTCTGGAAGCGGGATCCCGAGACGCTCCTGCGCCCGCTCGATCTCGTCCGCGCTCATGATGGCGGTTTTGAGCGCAGCAACGCGCCAGCCGCCTACGGACGCACCGCCGGACTCGGCTAGCGGATATAGATACAGCGGCCGGTCGTCGTGGGAGGGGAACACGTGGTCGGCGTCCATTGGGGGAGGTGTAGTGGGGGGCGATATCTGGGAAGTTGGAGAAGGAGAAGCGCACGTGATTGTCGTCATCGCATCAGGCATCGCAGATCCCATATATATTTGTATATAAGAGGAGAGGGCCCGGCTGATCCCCACACTCTCTCCTCTATATGTATACAGACAGATCTACAACTACGACTACACTTTTCACCATGGCCTCCGTCAAAGTCACCAACATCGACCCCGCCGTCTCAAAGCTCGAGATCACAGAGTTCTTCTCCTTCTGCGGAGCAATCGCCGAGATCGACCTCCAGCCCGACAGCGCCGACGGCACCGCCGCCGCCCCGCAGACCGCAGTCGTCACCTTCAAGCAGGCCGAGGCCGCGCGAACAGCAATGCTCCTCACGGACACGACGCTGGGCAAGAACAAGGTCACGATCACGCCCGTGGAGGGCAGCACCACCACCACCACCACCACCACCACCACCACCGGCGGCGCCGCGGACGCGCCCAGCAGCACCGACGTGCAGCAGGAAGACAAGCCCAAGACCGCGATCATCGCCGAGATCCTGAGCCACGGCTACGTGCTCAGCGACATGGCCATCGACAAGTCGCTCGAGTTCGACAAGAAACACGGAATCTCGCAGCGCTTTCTCTCGCGTCTCGCGGACCTCGACGCAAAGTATGGCATCTCCGCCCGCGCAAAGGCAACCGCGATCTCGGCAGACGAAAAGTACAACATCCAGCAGCAGCTCGCAAACACCCAGGACTGGCTCCACCGCTACTATGAGAAGGCAGTCGAGCATCCCGCGGGCGCACGCATCCGCAAGTTCTACGCGTCCGCTACCAACACCGCCGCAGACATCCACACCGAGGCGCGGCGTCTGGCTGATCTGCGTGAGGGCCGCGGCGGGTCGGTGTCGCCCCCGGCAGAGCCCGCGGCGCCGGCAGAGCAAGACCAGGTGACGGGTAAGGAGACGCTGGAGCCGGTTGCGGCGGGTGTCCAGACGTGAATGAGGGAGCCGGAGGGCGTTAGCTAATCAAGTCGAAATGAATATCGTTACAGTATCTCTATATATACACTAAAACTTTCCGCGCAGAGCGTGGCGGCCCATGTCCTTGGCAGTAAAGTACACAGTGCGTGCAAAGGTGTTAAAGTCGAGGGTGGAGAAGAGGGTGTCTGCGAAGCCAAAGGGCAGCATCAGGGGAATCCAGCCTGGCGTAGTGTCAGTATGCGACCAAGAAAAGGTGCGAAAATAAGAAAACTCACCCTGAGCAAGCTCGAGGGCCCACGTGGTGGTGGGCATGGCATACTGCTTGGTGGTTCCACGACGCATGAGGTTCATGTCGCCGGGACGGTAGATCTCGGGCTCAGGAACACCGGCAACGTGGCTGCGCTGCTCGCCTTTGAGAATGAAAAAGTAGTCGTTAGACGGGTGGACGCCGGAGTGGCCCTCGGTGCCGACGGCGGTGCCGAAGAAGATGAGGTACTCTGAGATGGAGGCGTGGAGAATGAACATCGAGCCCTGGAGGTGAGTTAGTGAATGCAAACACGAGTGCGAGAGGTACAGACCATGGCGCCGCCGGCGTTGTTGAAGACCCAGTCATCGGTGTTGAACTCGTTGACATTGTCGCCGTAGACGTCGCGGAGACGCGCAGTGATGTCGACAAACAGCGCGGTGGTGTTGTCAGCGGGCGCAGATTCAAGAGCGGACTAAAGAGGCGCATGTGAGCAGAAGAGCAAGAAGAAGAACAGGGCGACGGACGTTGACAATCTGCTGGAGAACCTCGGGCTCGAAGACGAAGAGCGAGGAGAGAACATAAGTGTCGAGGTAGTAGTAGAGCGAGTACGCGACGGCGAGAAGCGCCGAAAACGTGAAGAGACGCATGGCTGTGATTGTGTTTGTATAGAGAGAGGAAGAAGAGAGAGAACGAGAAGGTTGATATTTGTATGTTTTTGCTCCCGGGGCCGCGTCTGTCGTGTTCGTGTTCGTGTTCGCATTCGCATCTGCCTCGCACTCGCACTCGCACTCGCACTCGCACTCGCCTCGCACGCTCATCGGCCATCCCACAGCCGATCTGATTACGCGCCACGCCGGTGGCCATCTTGGTCTGGACTGTCCCGAAGCGGGAGCCGCGTTCCTTTTTAGGCAGTCAGTCTGCAACCGGAAGTGAGCCGCGGTTGCGCAACCGGCGCAGAACCGGGCGCAGTGCCTTGTTATCGAGCCTTCGAATGGACAGTGTTTTAGTATCTGTGACAGGTCTCAATTCTCACCGCCATCAACACCCAGCTTCACCACCACCAAACATCACCAAACACCCCACCTCCACCTCCACATCTTCTCCTCCGCAGCATGCGCTACGGCTCCGTTCTCGCCCAGTACTTGGTGCCCGAGTGGCGGCCCTACGCCGTCGACTACGACGAGTTCAAGGCGCTGATCAAGCAGTGCACCGCCCCGGGAACCGCCGCCGTTCCAGACTCCTTCTCCATCATCTTCAACGCTCTGTCCGAGCAGTTCGACAGGGTCCGTATATATTTTTTTAAAAAATGCTTTTGCTGCTGCTCACACCCGTCCAGGTAAACATCTTCGTGCGCTCCAAGGCCGGAGAACTGGACCGCCGCGTCCACAACTGCTCCCGCGCCATCGACGCCCTCGCCAAACAGGACGCCGCCCGCTCGTTCCCCGTCTCCGCCGCCCAGCGCCAGCAGCCCCTCGTGCCAATCCAGGCTGAGGTCGAAGCGTATGTCTTTTTCTTCCTCTCACTTTTTTTTTGTCACTCTCTCACACCCTCTCAGAATCTACCGCGAACTTCAAGCCCTCGCCCGCTTTGTCTCCGCCCACCGCATCGCCTTCCGCAAACTCGTCAAGGCCTACAACAAGTGGTCCGCCACCCAGACCCTCTCCACCCGCTTTGCCGTTCTCCTCAACTCCCCCAAGTCCTTCGCCGCCCGCGACTTCACCCCCGCCATCGTCGAGCTCTCGTTCGTCTACGACTCCATCCGCCGCTTCTTCTACTCCGCCCGCTTCTTCTCCCCGCAGGCCCCTTTCCCCACCACCGGCGACCTCGACTTTGAAATCGCCGCAGCCACCTCCCAGTCCTCCGCCACATTCTGGGTCCACGATGACAACTTCACTGAGGTCCAGGTCCAGCTCCTCAAATATCTCTCCGTCATGCCCACCGAGTCCTACTTCCGCCGCTCGTTCGCCGCCTCTGCCGCCGGCGCCTCCTGCGCCTCTCTCAACCAGCCAGAATACTCCATCGCCTCCGACACCCGCATTGTCTACGTCACAGACCCCGCCGCCGCTGCAAACGCCGCCACTGCTGCTGCAGCCCCCAGCAACAGCGCATCCGCCGCTAAGCGCGCCCGCGAGCTCACGGCCCGCGCCGTCGCAGACTTTGACCTCGACACCGCCGAGGCCGTCATCTGCACTCCCGCCGGCAACTCCCTCTCCGGCAAGCGCAAGTTCATCGAGTCCGTCGTCAACGCATCCGCCTCCCCCACAGAGCTCCAGTCGCTCGACGCAAACGGCAAAGCCGTGCTCTCTTGGGTCCGCGACCACTCGGCAAAGCCGTCTGTGCTTGTCGCTGCAAACCGCATCCGCTTTGAGCAGCTCGGCGTCTCAGGCTCAACCGCGTGGGTCTCGCTCGACTCTAACGTCCGCATGCGCGCCATCGACTCTGCCACAGGCTGGATGGACATCGGCAGTACCGCGGCCGGCGACTCAAAGTCCTTCGAGTACTCTGTCCTCACCGTCCACTGGATCGGCGCCGAGCCGAAATGGCTCAACGAAGTTCGCACTTCCCACACCGTGTACGAGGTCACCGGTTTCAACTACTTTGCCCATGCAAACTCGCTGCTCAACCTTCTCCCCGCACAGCGCCAGCCTCGTCCTGAGTGGCTGGCTTTGTTGCGCGAGGACATTCACAAGCTGCCGTATTCGCGCAACATGGGCCGTAACCGTCGCAGCTCAAGCGCGCTCCAACCGTCGCACAGCGCCGCCACAAGCTCAGACGTTTCAAAGGGCAAGACCACCACGAACTCGTCCACTGACTCAATCTCGTCGTCGTCAGTCACTGCCGGTGCAAGCAGTCTCGAGACGCCACCAGAGAGCATCGCACCGCTCGAGGTTGCGGTGCCGGTCCAAAAGACCCACAAATCGCGCGCCGCTTCCATCATCTCCTCAATCTTCTCCCGCGCGCCAACTGTCCCGGATGCGCTTCCCGTTGTCGAAGCCGAGAACCAGCCTCCGCAGCCCACAGACAGACTTCTCCGCGGCCGTGCACCACCACCCGAAGCTCGCGAGATTGCGCTCCGCGGCCGCAACTATAACCGCGCGCGGTCACGCACCGGCGTACGCAGACTCACTATCATCCCCGCGAGCGACGAGAACCGGTATTGGAATGAGTTTGACCATCCTGAGGATGACGACGGTAGCGCATTCTACGTCAACGTTGACGATGCGACGACCAAACGTGGCGTCGGCAAGCTTGCGTCCATGTGGGGTAAGATGTCTAAGAAGGCTGGGTCCGTCAAGGATTTGGCCGACGATCAAATCTCCCTGATGTCTGACTCTGCCTCGCGCCGGGAAGCACGCGAGGAAGAGCGCCAGCGACTACTTTCCGACGACAATGTTGACCTTGAGAGCGGCCATGTTTTAGGCCTGACTCTGGCCAACGACGAGACCGTTGACCGCGCGCTGACAATGCTGTACACGGTCGCGCTTAGCATCTCACTTGTTCTTGTTGCCATTCTTGACGGCATCATCTTTGTCGGCCACTCTGCCTCATCGCCGTCGTATATTTCGTTTCTCGCGTCGATCGGTATCATCTTTGCCGAAGGCATCGCACTTGCTGGCATGCTTGCGTTTTTGTGGCGACGACAAATGCCGGGTGCGTTACACCAGACCGCACTGTTTTTATCGATGATGATCATAGTGTGTGCTGGTGTTGGTGGAATTCTTTTTATTTTATTCTGAGGTGGTGTTGTTGATGTTTGATTGCATTTTTTTTTTTTTTTTTCTTTTTCTTTTTTATATTGCATTGTTGGGTTTACTTTATGTCAATTCTGCGTTGTGTTGTAGCATGTTTGTCGTCCGGGCTGCCTTTTCTTCTTCTTTTTTTTTGGATACTACTTTTTGGATATACGGAGGATCACAGCGTGGAATATTGGAAATCGACACAGGTGCTGCCGAAGGGAAGGATGTGCTTTTGATTGAGCTGATCGAGAGGGAGAGAGAAAGAGAGAAAGAGAAATAGAGAGAGAGGGAGCGGGGAAAGCGCGTTTGCATTTGTCGTATCACACACTCATTTTGTTATTTTATTGTTGCCGCCTTGATTGCGACGTCCGCTCGTTTAGTAGCACGAGTTCTAATGGTGAATTATCCATAATTATATATATATATGCTGTAGGGTCTCCATTATCCTGCACTATCGATCACTGTATCGCGGCCGTGCGGCGCAGGCGTTGCCGCGGGGATACGGATATCGGCGCAATTCTCCCCATCGCGCACGTTATCGGCCCCTCTGCTTTGTTTACCTTCCCTCCCCGCCTTCTCCACTGCCCCCCCCCCCGTCTCTGCTCGACCCACGTCTGCTTGGTGCCGAGCGAGTCATCCGCTTTCACCTTCACCGTCGTCGCTGCCGCCGCCGCCGCCGTCGCCGCTGCCGCCACGCACACAACCATCCCAATGGCCGGCTCCAGCAGCATTCGCGGCGCGCCCCCGCCAACGCAGACCGCCATCGGCCAGGGCTCGACGCTGCCGGCCGTCGTGATCGGCCTGATTGCCGCAATTGGCGGTATTCTCTACGGCTACACCACCGGAATCATCGCTGGCATCCTCGCAATGGACAGCTTCAAACGCGACTTTGGCATGCCTAGTAACCCCGTCTTCTCCGGCGGCGTCTCCGCTGCCCCGGACCTGGGCGAGCCCGACGACGAGTACTACCTCCCGTCTGGCAAAAAGTCGCTGATTGTCTCTGTTGTCTCGCTTGGCCTATGTCTCGGTGCGTTTTCAACAGCATACGTCGCCGACCTGAAGGGCCGCCGATTCGGCCTCGTCGTCTCCTGCATGCTCTTCTCCTTCGGCGTCATCCTCCAGGTCGCTAAAGTCGACATGGGTCTCTTCACCGTCGGCCGTCTTGTTTCGGGCTTTGCTCTCGGCGCAATCTGCTCCATTGGTCCGCTCTACCAGGCCGAAATCGCGCCGAAGCATCTTCGTGGAACAATCACGGCAGCGTACCACACAGCCAAGACCATCGGCGTCACTTCGGCGAGTGTGGTCGATGCGCTCACAAAGGACATCAACAGCAAAGCGTCGTATCTCATTCCACTATATCTTCAAATCGTCATGGCGATCTGTCTTGCATTTGGATTCTCGCTGCTCCCGGAGTCGCCAAGATACCTCATGAAGGTAGGACAACCAAATGCGGCCCGTGACGCATTGTGCAAGATCAGATACCTCGATGGCGAGCATCCTGCGATCATTGAAGAACTGGCTGAGATTGAAACAGCCGTCGAGCTCGAGCAGTCGCTCAAGTTGGTGAAACTCTCCGATTGCTTCGGCACTGCAAACCGACAGCGGTACCGCATGATGATTGGTTTATTCGCTGGCGCAATGAGCCAGCTCTGCGGTGTCAACTTTATCAAGTACTTTGGAACAGATTTTTTCACTGAGGCTGGCATTGAAAACTCGTTTGCCGTGTCGATTTTCATCAACGTTGTCTCCACAGTAATGACTTTCCCATCGCTATACTTTATCGAAGCGTTAGGCCGTCGACCGGTGCTTATCTGGGGTTTGTTTGGCTGTTTCGCAACCCAATACATCATCGCAGTCACAGGAATCGTGTTTGGCGACTCTCAGTTCTCCAAAAACATCCTCGTCGGCTTTTCACTCCTCTACATCGCCGTCGAGTCCTGCGGCGCTGGTCCTCCTCTTCTTGTCGTCTTGGGCGAGTCCTTCCCGCTACGTACCCGTGCAAAGTCAGTCTCGATCTCGATTGCGTGCGACTACTTTTTCAACTTTGCCATTTCCATCGCATCGCCGTTTCTCGTGGACGACTCGCCCGGCTCTCTCAACCTCGGCACAAAAGTCTTTCTCATCTGGGGCACGTTCTCGCTCCTGGGTTCGATTTTTGTCTACTTTTTCGTGTACGAAACACGCGGACTCACGCTCGAGCAGATTGACGATCTGTACAACTCAATCCCTTACGCATGGCAGTCAGAGGAATTCGATCCTATGCCGATCCTCACGGACGATATCGCCGATGCGTTCGACGCGTTCCCGCAATCTGCACCCGCGCGACCGTACTCTGAAGACATTGACGACGCAGACGAAGGCGATGAGAGTACACCGATGATGAACCCTGTGACTACTGTTCCCACGAGCAGTACGGGGTATGTTTATGATGCTGATGCAAACGCGGTCGGGTCGCCAAGCTCTACGAGACACTGGCGGACTAGACGGTTGAGTGTTGCGAGCACAGCGAGTAGAGCAAGTCGGATGAGTTACAGTAGCAGGATTAGCACGCGGGGAGTTCATGCTGAAATGGTCGATATGACGGTCGAGTTTGATCATAACTTGGTTGAGAGCGCGACTGCAGCTGCGCCAAATTAGCATTGCTGCTTTCATGTGTGTGTGTGTGTGTTTTTTTGTTTTACTGTGTGTTTATGTCATTTAAGGCGATTTTCATAAGTTAATTCTGCGTTGTGTATCATGTACAATCATTAATACCAAAGGAACCCAAAAACCCACACCCTTCCAAACCGATATTCCTAATAATAAAAGAAAAAAAAAACCCCCATTATTTGTATGACTGGATCCCCAAAACAACAAAAGCAAACAAAAAAAAAAAAAACTTCAAATATACCGCGGGAACTTCCAAATTTTGTGGCGCATAGCATGCCACATTGATTTTTCATTCGCGCCTGGAATCGTGTGATGGCTCTCAGCGGATGGCCTTGAGGCGATTGCTTCTTGATCTGCGGTTTGTACAGCGGAATCTGAAGTCGCGCGACGTTCAAGTCCAATGCTGTCTTGATTCCGTGCGTCGGCGTCAACGTTGTACATTCGTGCCCGGGCTATGGTGGACTGGTATGACTTGGGGTACAACCAGAGACAGAGCGGGGTGGTGGCGAATGTGCAAATGAGAGCCATGACGACAAACATGGTGAAAACACGGGCCGAGAGAATGCCAGCTTGTAAACCGACGTTGAGCACGATGAGCTCGACAAGACCTTTGCAAGACATCAGGGCGCCAACAGCTAACGACTCGCGCACGTACATGCCGCTGATTTTGGCGGCTAACATTGCTCCGAAAAATTTGGAAATCATGGCGACAGCGATGAGTGCAACAGTGTATGCCCATGCGATGCCGTCGTTGAGTAGTCCGAGGTTTGTGTGAAGCCCAGAGAGGGCAAAGTAGAGAGGAAGAAAGAGGAGGGTAATGATGAGCTCGATTTTGTCGGCGATGGCTTCGCGAAGCATGTCGTTGCGTGGGATGGCCATTCCAGCGAGGAAGGCGCCAAAAATAAGATGCACGCCGATGATATCTGTGAGGAAAGAGGAGACGATGACAAGGAAAAAGACGACGAGAAGCATGACTTGGGACGGGTTTTTGGAGTCAAGACTGTTTGTGCGGCGAGCGACCCAGGTGAGAAGCGGGCGAACAAGAAGAAAAAGCACGGCAACCCAGCCGATGCAAACGAGGAAAATCCAGAGAATGATGATGCCTGAGGTGGCGTTGACGAGAGCGACAGTGAGCGCAAGCAGAATCCAGCCGATGACGTCGTTTGTGGCGCCGGCGGAGAGCACGATGAGACCGACAAAGGTGTTTAACAGATCCAGCTCGGTCAAAATACGAGCAAGCACGGGGAACGCGGTGATTGACATGGCGACTCCGACGAATAGAGCGTAAATACCAAATGACACGTCATTGGTGCTTTCGTCCTTGAACTGGTCATACAGGCCTTTGGCGACAGCGAAACCGAGGCCAAAGGGAATGATGATTCCTAATAACGCGACAGATCCAGCAGTGCGTAGGTGCTTCACAATGATAGTCGTGTCGAGCTCGAGGCCGACGAGGAAAAGGAAAAACATGAGGCCGATGTTTGCGACGAGAGTCAGCGAGGCGATTGATTCGGTGGGGAAGATGTATTCGGTGAAGTGCGGAATGCGGCCCATGACGGAAGGACCCAGCAGAATTCCACCAATGACCTCGGCGATGACCTGAGGCTGGCGGATGTAGCCCAGCGGAAGGTGGAGCGCTCGGCAAAAGAAGAGAATGATGACCCATTGGATGATGAAGAGTACGAGGGGGTCCGTGGCGGAGACCGCGACGGGGTTGCGCCCGGCAAAGACAGAGGTGTCGCCTTCGGCCATGGTGTGAGAAGCTGATGACGATGGAGGAGGAGAGGGAGGACTGTCAAACAAAACAAAACAAAACAAAACAAAGGAGGATCAGGAGGTGTTCGTGCGTACAGCAGGACAACAGGGTTCGGGATGCTGCGCCTCGAGAGCTGCGCGGCCTTTGTTTTCTCCACCCTTTCAGGTACAACGGGTCGCACAGCGTGCCACATATATTGTCACAGGTACAGTCAGCGATGACTGATCACCGACACGTCACGGGCCTCCAATAAGTCGCACAGTTCACCCCCGCAAAATTCGCCCCGCTCCATCCCGCGCCATGAAGCAAAGCACTTCACGGCCGCGTCTCTCCCTCCATCCCTCCCCCTCCCCCTCCCCCCAGCTGCGTCTGCACGTCGAAATGCCGCAAAAACGCATGTGGGAAGCGTACGATCCCGCGGACGACGATGCCGCGGCCGTGGGCGTCACGACGCGCAAGTCCAAGGCGTGCCCCGCGTGCCGCAAGCAAAAGATCAAGTGCCTCATGGACCACGGCCCGCCCTGCCGCCGCTGCGCCGACCGCGGTCTGCTCTGCTCTCCAAATAAGACGCTTCCGACCATTGTGCGCGACCAGGCAAGGTGAGTGTTGTAATTGCGCGACGAACAGCACCGCAGGACTGACCGAGAACGCTGGTTAGATGGAACGCGCGCTCGCTGGCGTACATTTCCCGCCTCGAGGCCGCGCTCGCGGATACGCGCGCTGCGCTGGGTTTGCCGCCGCTGCCGCATGTTGTCGGAGATCACGGCGGTGACGGTGACGGCGACGACGGCGACCACGACCACGACGCAAAGCTGCAGAGCCCGGCCGTGTCGCCCGCGTCCGTCGTGGTCGGCGTCGAGGACACCAAAGCCGGGGCGGGTGCTGGCGCGGGTGCGGGTACTGGCACGCCCGAGTCTGTCGCTGCAGCTCCGATCCAGTCGCTCTACGAGGTCACCACAGCTGAGCCACGCGACTGCGACCGCGACTGCGACCGCGACCGCGACCGCGACTGCGACCGCCCCGCCGGCCGCTCCGCCGGCCGCCCCGCCGGCACTGCCAAGTTCGGCTCCGACAACGCTCACCGGGGGACCAGCGCTCCAACAGTCGCCACGGCGACCGCAGCTGCCGCGGACTTTCTCGACCGCGGTGTTGTTTCCGCGTCGGAGGCGGACCGGTTCGCGTCGCTCTATCTGTCGCGGCTCGACGAGTTCTTCTTCGGTCTTGTTGCCGCGCAGCACAAGGACCTGCAGTCGCTGCGACGCGCGTCCTCCGTGCTCGCGCTTTGCGTCTGTACGGTGGGCGCGCTCCACGACCCCGCAGGCTCGGCGGCATATGACGGCCTGGCGCGGGAGCTGCGCGCGACAGCCGCGGGGCTCATGTTTCGCACCGCCGTTGGCGCGGACGATGTCCACGGCCTGCTCATGGGCGCGTACTGGCTGTCGGACCTGGCGTGGGAGCTGTCCGGGCTGGCGCTGCGCAAGGTCTCGGCCATGCAGTACTACAAGGACCACCTGGAGAGTGCGTCTGACCCAGCCGGGTTTGCGCGCTCCCGACTCTGGCTGATTGCGTACGTGTGCAACGAGCAGAACTCGCTGCTCCAGGGCGTGCCCGCGCCGGGCCTCGCGCGCGACTTGGTGCACGCGGACGCGCACATGACCCACCCGGCCGCCGGCCCCACGGACGCGCGGTTCGTGTCGCACATCGAGCTGCTGGTGATTCTCAACCGCGTGCGTGAGATCCACGGAGTCGACGTCACGCGGCCCATTCCGGCGCTGCTTGTTGCGCAGCTGCGCGGGTTTGACGCCGACGTCGACCGCTGGGCCGCGCGCTGGTCCGGCCGGCTCGCGCGCAACGCCGTGCTGGGCAACTATCCCGCCGAGGCCGTGCGCGTGCACCACCACTTTGCCAAGTTCTACATCTGCTCGCACGCGTTTCGCGGCCTGCGCACCGTCGACTCTGGCGGCGTGGGCTTCGGTCTGCTGCCCGAGCTGCGCGACGTGGCCGACGCCGCGATAGCCAGCGCGTTCGCCATTCTGCAGCTGCTGCTGGACTCGCCCGAGCTGCGCGCGGGGCTGATCGGCGTGCCCCACTACTTCCACACCATGTACGCGTTTGCCGCGGTCTTCTTGCTCAAGGTCGCCACAAAGTACTCCCAGCACGTGCTCATCGACGGCGCGCGCGTGGTCGCGGTCGTGAACAGGGTCATTGTCGAGGTCTTTGACGCGTACTCGCACCGCTGCGCGACCC
Organism: Myxozyma udenii; assembly: GCA_030705025.1. NCBI lineage: Eukaryota > Fungi > Ascomycota > Lipomycetes > Lipomycetales > Lipomycetaceae > Myxozyma > Myxozyma udenii. Next base: position 128,729 of record JANIWG010000017.1, read on the forward strand.
AGCACCTCGTGCACCGCATCGCCCGCGGCCTGCGCGAGATGCTCACCCGGCTGCAGACGCCGGTGCAGACGCCGGTGCCGTTCGCGCCGCTGCCCGCAGCACCGCCGTCGCCGCCAGTCGCGCCGCCAGACGGTTTGGGCCCTCTCGATCTCGAGAACTTTGACTTTCTGTCGGCCATGCCGCCGTCGTGGGCCTCCGAGTTCAGCGTGCTGTAACTATCACATTGTGCTGCGGTCCGGAAGTTCTCGATCTGGAGAACTGGCGGCAGTGCCCGAAGCAGAACTTCCGACGCGCCGCAACGCGTGCGGCGGGCGCGGCGCTTGCAGCGGCTGCCACCCCTGAGCGGACGTGTCACTTTCCCCACACAAAATGCGGGGTAGGCGCGCCCCGCACCGGCGCGCTCTGCTCAGACCCAGACCCTGCCCCGCCGGGCTTGGCTGCTCTGGCTTGGCCGGGCTTATATGGCCGGCAGAGTCCGCCTGGTGTTTCTGCCTGGCTTGGCTCGCGACACGTCACGACACGACACCACCCCCCACCACCCCACCACCCCACCATGACGCACTCCGACACCGCGCTCGAAAAAGCCGCAGACGACGTCAAGCATGACTTTGAGCAGCTCGAAAACAACAACCTGCTCATCCCGGACTACGTTCCCGGCACTGACGAAGAGCGCAAACTAGTCCGCAAGGTCGATCTCTATCTTTTTCCCTGCATCTTCATCATGTACTTCCTCTCCTATCTCGACCGCATCAACGTCGGCAACGCCCGTGTCGCCGGAATGCAGGACGACTTGCATCTCTCCTCCGGCCAGTACTCCATCGTGCTCATTGTCATGATCATTTTGTACGTGACAATGGAAATCCCCGCAAAGTAAGTGCTATCCCACATCGGCCCTCCACGTCCCTTGTGCTCACGCGGTCTCAGCATGATCATGGCGCGCTCCCGCCCTTCGATTTTTCTTCCCCTCATCATGTGTCTTTGGGGCGTCGTGACCACTTGCATCTCCCAGGTCAAAACGTACCACCAGCTCGTTGCCTGCCGCGTCATCGTCGGGGTCCTCGAGGCTGGCTTTGCTCCCGGCGTTCTTCTTCTCATCTCCTCTTGGTACAAAAAGTCTGAGCAGTCCGTGCGCTTCGGTGTTTACATCTCCGCGCCAGTTCTCGCTGGCGCGTTTGGCGGTCTTATCTCCGGAGCAATCACTGGTAGCTTGGACGGCTCGCATGGCATCCCTGGTTGGCGCTGGCTGTTCATCATTGAAGGCGTCATGACCGTTGGCTGGTCGCTCTGCGCCTTTGGAATCCTGCTTGACTTCCCCGCGACAACTCGCTATCTCTCTGAGCGCGAGCGCATGCTTGCCGTAACTCGACTTCAGTACGACAGCATCTCCAACGGCACCGCGCAGGATACCCACATGTCGCATCTCGAGGCTTTCAAACTCGCAGCTTCCAACTGGCGCGTATGGCTGCTCACCCTGGGCTACTTGATCATCACTGGCACCTCCTCAATGTCGTACTTTTACCCCACCCTCGTCAAAAGTCTAGGATACACTGGCACAAAAGTGCAGTACATGACCGTTCCGATCTACGCTGTTGCATTTGTGTTCAACCTCGCTACAAGCTACGTTGGTGATCGTCAACTCCGTCCGTATCGTGGCTATCTCAACGCAGCTTGGCTTACTGTTCTTACTGCGTGCTCCATCGTCGTCACTACTTGCTACAACACAAAAGTGCGCTACGTGTTTCTCGTGTTTATGACTGCAGCCGTGTGGTCCTCGACCGCTGCAACGCTTGCGTACTCTTCCACCTCGCTTTCTTTTCTCGACCGCGAAGCACGTGCGGTAGCCCTGGCTATTGTCAACGGTATTGGCACTGCGGCTACCATCTACGGCTCTTTTTTGTTTCCAGATAAGGATTCGCCCAAGTATATCATGGGATTCTCCGTGGTTTCTGCGCTCTCTTTCATTGGAATCTTGGATTTCTTGGCGCTGCAGTTCTTGCTCACTCGCTATCCTGGCAAGCGTCGCGAGCCACCGGTTACAGCAGAGGATGAAGAGTAGTTATCTCTTTTGCTTTTTGTATACATATAGAAAAAGTACGTAGCTCCACTAGAATGCATATGATACAATCCATTTCTATCAAACGACTATAATACTTCGCACACTAGTGCTCGATATAGATATCAAAACACGACGTGTAATACTCTAACGGCGCACCCGGAATACTCGGCGGTATTTTTGGAAAATGCCATATCCACGCGACTGAGTAGACGCTACTGTTTGGCGCAACCTCTGCATTCGCAGGGATCTTGTCTGGAATCACAAACTTGCCCACGCATGGCTGTGCTGGTGATCTGCCATGCGTGGTGTCAACAGCGCATTTGCCATCGTCAAACGGATTTGGCCCAGCAATCAAGTTTGTAATATGCATCACATCCTTCATTGTTGCGTTCTGTAGCGTATGTGGAATCCATACCCACACGTACGAGCCAGGGTGCGGCAAGTTATCTGGCGCAAGTCTGTCAGTCGTTACGTGTCCATTTTCCTCATACTGCGCGTAGACCGTGTCGTTCACGCGGGCCCGCAGCATTGGATATTGAGTCGAGTATATTGGGTCCTGTTGCGAGCTCATGCACAACGGAGAGTCGGCCGTTGGATTTAAAAGGTGGTATGTCTCAAAGTCGTCTAAATGGCCCTCTATATAATCTGCATTAGACTCGGGTCATGTAGAAAGTTGAGCGATATACGCACGATAGTGTCGAATGTATCCTCGGGACTTGACCTCGTCATTCTGATCAAGTGTGTACAATACATCGATCTGAGAACATTAGCAGTTTGACACAGAAATAGAGCAAGACAAGCTTACCCACGAGTGAGCTAAACAGCTGGGGATACCGGCGTAAATAAAGAGCGACAAGATTGCAAAAAGCCAGCGCATTTTGAACATCAAGACACCAGCGAAACCAAACAAGTGTGCAAATACTCGCGAGAGTCGGCAAACATGATGTACTCCAGTATTTATATCTCGGACGACCATGCAATGAACAAAAATGGTATCCTAGAATTGGAGGTATAATGGCGAGCGCCCGTTTCGCGAACACAGGCGCCGACGCTGCAAATGGAAGTTTGTCAACACGCACCGCGTTGCAAATCCAGCCTCACGCGTTCCAAGCTCAAACGCACCCCCCACCTGCGCTCTCAACCAAGTTTCCAGTCATCATCGTTTCCACTGAACTGTCCGCTTTAAGGCGCTGGTAAACCGTGCGCGGATCCATGTTTCCAGGTTTTGGCCGCTGCATGGGCCGCTGGCCGCTGTGAGGCCGCTGTGAGGCCGCCAAACCCACCCAAAAGTCGAATGCGGCGCGACGAAAGCGCGGTTGGACGCGTGCGGCAAAAAATCTCAGCTTTGTGAAGTTCCGCATGACCGTACGTCCAATTCAGACCCCGATCGACGTCATCTTCACAAAAACCGCCTCCTGCTGTTACGAAAACACCAGTTTAGAGGAATCATGGGAAAGAAACTGACCATTTAATCATCCGAACTGCGGCAGTTGTAACGCAATACTTCCTCAGACCTCACCAGTGTCTGATCGCTACACAACTACGTATCGTCAAACAAAAAAAAAAAAAAAAAAAACATTGAATTTTTCACTACTAATACAACAGCTGGACTTAGTGGAACTCGCCCGGCTTGAGACCAAAACCATCTGCGGGAATCGGCAAAAGACCCGCTGCACGGGCATAGTCAACACCAGCTGCATAGATCGTGTTACCCCACCATACAAACTTGGTTTGGGTGTACTGCAACCCAAAGAAAATCACAACGCCAGAAAACGCAACGCCAGCAGTAAGACCGGACGCAAGGAGATAGTTGTACTTGGTCCACCACGCGACGTAGCGGCGGCGGACATAGTACATGAACGCCGTCGCGACGTAGAATCCTCCAATGTAGTACGACAAGTTGTTGGTGAAACCCCAGAACGCGACACCGTTCCACATGAGCGGCAGATGAATCGACTTCATCTTTTGCGGGTACTTCAGTTTCAGGAATGCAGCGGGCACGGCGGTAACCGGCCCGATCCAGAAAGCATACTTCATGTATGGGTAAAGCGTGGTCAGAACACGCTCAGGGTTGATGATACCAAACATGATCGCATCCGAATACACCGACCGAGGGAAAGCGCAAATGAATCGATCAACCTGAGTGGTCGAGCAAAAGTTCGGGACAGTCTTGAACAGAGCCTCAACTGCACCGATCGTACCAAAGCACTGAATCAACGTAGCAACCAGCTGGGCCCGGAATGTCGCGCGCTGAGGCAGCTTGGCGTAATGCGCCATCTTCTGGTCACTAATAAACGTCTCGGCCTGCTCATCGACGTTGAAACCCCACATGCGCACCATCATGTTTGTAACAGCGTTACCGGGATCCATATAACCAGCAAGAATGACCGAAAATGCGCCAAAGCCCATAGCGTAACCAGTCATTGAAAAGATAATGACAGTTGGAATATACATGCCGACGTTGAACAAGAAAATGCAAATGACAGTCCAAACAGGAACAGTTGTGGGCCAAGCAACCAGCGAGACAATTGCAACCACAGCACCGCCAACAAAAATGACCAAGAACCACCAATCGGGAACTTCCTTGTACTTCATCATCATCCGTGAGTGGGGATCCTTGAAGTCCGGTAGCGAGTTCCGCAATGGGTGACGGATCGCAGTCCAGAACAGTTTCATCGTATGGCGCAGAAGCTTGTGCTCGGTGATAATGATGTACACAAATGCGCAGGTGTAAACGCCCCAAAGACCGCCCATACCGACCAGCTTTCCTGCTGACATGTACGGCACGGAGTATGATTTGTATCCGGCTTCATTAAATTCTCCATTAAGCAAAATCCGCGACAGATTGTAAGGTGCTCCAGTTCTATCGTAAATGGTGTTGGTGTTGGGCGGAATGTAAGCAACGAACCGGTGGTTTGACCAATACAGACCGATTATGACAAGACCGCCGACAATGACACCAATAAAGCGGTTGATGAACGCAAAATACGGGATAACCAAAACTGTTGCGTAGTTGATGACAGCCCAGTCAAAAGTGGGGATAGGATTGATACCCACGCCAAGATACGATCCAGTCACGAGCGCAAGCGTAATGTTCTTAGGAGCAATCCATGTCATCCAGTTAAACAAACTGAGAGCTTGAAAGATGAAACTGGGAATAAAGAAATAGCAGAAAGAGATAATAAAAGTGAAGAAGAAGAACTTTTCACGTGAAATCTTCCAGCCGTTGATAGACGTCCGCGACTCTTTGAGCAGCAAAGCCCGGTTGAGTGCAAGCGCAGGGAGAACTGTGGGGAACATGGTTTTCACAGGATAGATGGCAAGCTTGCGCGCAAGTCCAGCAAGACCGTATCCAAAAAACAGCGACGCAGCATTCATCAAAAAAATGAAACCAAAGTTTACCCATTCGAGGTGGAAGAACATTTCGTGACGCATGGCAACGGTGAAAGACATAAAGTTGGACATTTGTGATCCGACGTTGATCATGATCGTGCCAAGCATCTGCTCCTTGTAACTCCATGGACCGGGATTGAGAGTGTAGCGCGAGCCACGGAACGTGAACCCCCAATCGGGCAGAATGTATTGCGCAGCTTTGCCAGACGGGAAAAGGAAAAGCTGGAGAACTGTAGCAGCCAAGTTGAGACGCGGTTGACGCTCGTAGAAAAACTCGTTGACAAAGGATCCAATGGCGACCCACATACTGCCCAAGAAATATGCTCGCAGAGTCTCAATGGGCTGGGTGTCGTCATCAAAGGGGTCGGTGACTGCTCGAACCTCGGGGTAGGGAGAGTGGAACTTGATGACAGCTGCCTCAAGTCGAGCGTCGAGCTCGTAGCTATCAATGTCTGTACCGTAATCCTGCGGGCCAGCAAGAAGTTTGTTAATCGTCTGGAAGGTATCCTCCGGGAAGTTGACATCATCAAAGTGCTCCTTGACCGTCTCATCGAGAACTTCGAGAGCCTCTTCCATGGTCATTTCAATAACGCGCTCGCAAATAAAGCGGGCCGCGGCATCGGCAAGCGGATCATTGTCGACGTTCCGATCAGTCTTGTTCATAACACGAATGCGCTGAACAATCTTCTCGCGCTCGAGATCGATGTCAGAGTCGCTTCCGGTCTCATGGACGAAGACCTCGGTAACGCCCTTCTTCTCGTCGTAGTCGTTCATCTGCAAAGTTAGTATTCCAGTATACGTTTAGCAGCGCGCAACGTCCTCACTTACTTTGAGCACAGGCGGTTCGATACTGACAAGAATTGAAGCCGAGAGGCCAGTGTTGGCAAGACTTGTCTTGATGAGCGGACGAGAGAGACCTTTGTACCTCGACGAGGGCTAAGCAGAGGTATTATAGAGCTTGGGACCCTTGGCAAAAGATCGAGCTGTTGGCGATACACAGCCGGGTTCCAGTGCAACTTATACATGTGTACTTGGCACCTGCAATCGAAAACTATTCACATGGTGCCACACGTCCAAATCGCAAGCAACTTGCGTATCTTCAGCATGCAAACGCAGCTTATCAAAGACATTTGATGTTTAACACATGGAATAAGCGGTCACGATAGTAAGATATGGTCAAAAGGTTCCCCGTTGACTCCACAGTGGGTCGGGGCTTCGGCAAAATTCAAAAACTCAGGCACAGTCAGCGAGAGGGTCGTGCTCGGCGGCGCGAAGCCTAACGGCACGGGCCGCCAAGACAGTCAGTTGCAGGCCCCGTAACAAAAGTGGCACAACGGGTCTGAGGATGGCAGCCTCTGAGAGGCGACTCTTGAGTCTTGGTCGATATCAATTGTCGACCTCAAGTTGAGTAGTCATTCTGGGACGCAAGCCATGGCTTGAGGAAAACTTACAGACTGACAATTGCTGGACGAGGCAGTGAAGACTGTGATACAGATGATGGTCTAGTCTTTGCGATAAGGCGTTGGCTGTTGCACATGGAAGACCCGAAATCGTTGAGCCCGAGCTCAGAAACGACGATTATAAACTTGGGGTAGATTAAATATGGCACGGTTTGCATGGGCGGGCCGCCAATGGCTCGTGCACAAAGGCTCGTGCACAAAGTAGCTGTGTCCCAGACCACGATATCCTCATCGCATTGCGCCAGCGGCAAGCACGACCCCGGGACCGTGTGCGAGCGGTGTATGAATGCCATAGAAGCATGCTCTATTCGTGCTGTACAAGTTGTGTGTATGTAGCAATCTGTAGGCAGCTGTGAATGAATGATGAATCACGAGACTCACGGTCGACACGCTTCTCAGCCGAGAACTTGTACAGTCCAAACAGCAGCATGCGAGACCAGTCTTCTGTTTGCGCTGAGGGGCGTATATACGCATCGCAATCGTATGCACTGACGCAATAGTATTTAAGCAGCGAAACAGGCCTTATCACAAACCGCAAAACGTGCACGGTGTCGATAACCTGCACGCGGTTGTCTTGTGTCGCCAAGATCTGCACGAAGGTCGTCTCAAATATAACTTTGTGACCGGTTGTGGATCATTTTTATCGCGAACCGATTAGATTGCTCCAACCAGCCGCACTCGGTTTTCTCGAACCGGACTCAACCGTTAAGGGCGACTGCGCAGCGCCCCTCTATCGTTAACTGGGAAACGCAATGTTCGAAGAGTGCCAAAAGACTGCAATCTGTGTAAGTCAGGCTGTTGAAATCTTTCTTATTTTTCCATGTTTCATTGAGCGGAACGCCACAGAGATCCTTTGTTGCTGCGACCACTGCATATACAACTGAAGGCCAGGCTATTTGGTTCGTTGGCTGCGGCTCATACATATGGCAAAGATAGGAGAAAATGCCGATTAACGGATTGGCAAATGACGACTCGCTCAAGCATTGGCGTTAATAAAAAACTCAGCTCAATTTGGAGGTCCACCCCTTCTATAAAGTGTCCATATAGAAAGTGAACAGGAAAGTAATAAATAAGATTCTAAGAATAGGATAGTATTTAAAGTACAAATAAGCATAATATTAGAATATTCACCTAAAAAGAAGCCCTATCGAAGTCCTATCGAAAGGACTAGCAAATGTTCAGTCATAAAACCAGCAGCAAGTTCAGATCAGCTCCAGGTAAATCAAAAGGAGGTCTATTAGTTTCAGCTACAGAAGCAGTAAAGAATAGTATAAATAAGAAAGATGAATACCTTCATTAGTTCATTTTTAATCGAAAATTTATGTTAAAAAATAATAATATAGTTTCCAGCATATAGTCAATTGCATTATTTAATGAATTTATTAATAAATAAAGGCTCATTTGAGCTACTACAAAATATGGTTAACTCTGCATTCAGGTTTTTCACAGGAGTCTGCGAAACTGTTGCCTACATTTATATGTACATATGACTTGTTCACAATTGCAGAAGGACAGAAAACCAATACAAAAGAAAAACCAGAAACATCGGCAGGCATCAGCAACACTTGAAAACTGCGTCCGCCGTCACGTAGTTCCCTTAAGCCGGCACCAGTCCTGCGAAGACTACATAGCCAGAGCTGCCACTCTAGCAAGGCGTATTCTACTGATAGGGCTTTTCCACGCCGTATATAGGTGCTGGCTGGCTCGAGCCTCTGGGCAAGGGCTACCCCGCATGCGGGATCCAGCATCCCGCATGAGTCCCGCGTGAGTGCCGCGTGGGATCGCGATGTTCTGCCGGCCGGACGAGCGTAAGCGCAAGCGCGCCCCGCCCCCGCCCCGCCCCCCCGCAGCGGCCGCCATGCACCCCGCGCTCGTTATAAGCCTCGAGAACGGCTCCCCGTCGCGGCCACAGCCTGTGCCACCAACACGCCGGCTTTTCCCCCCACCACTCTTCGCACCGTCTTCGCCATGACCGCCGACGCCCTCGAACTGCCCGTCGCGGACATCGAGAACCCCGCCATCACCCACCGCAACAGGCTTCCTGTGCGCGCATACTACCTCCCCGCAACCTCTCTTCTTCTTTCCGGCACATGGAGGTTTTTCTACGCCCGCGCGCCCGCGTTCGCGCCCCAGCCATCGACGCCGGCTTCAGACGACAGCGACTCGTGGGCTGACATCGCCGTGCCCGGCAACTGGCAGCTGCAAGGCTACGGCCATCCCCACTACACAAACGTCATCTTCCCGTTCCCGTGCGACCCTCCCCGAGTCCCCAGCGAGAATCCAACTGGCGTCTACGAACGTGAGTTCTCTGTCCCAGACGACTGGGAGGAGGGCGCCGAACTGCGCCTTCGTTTCGACGGCGTGGATTCTGCCTTCCATGTTTACGTCAACGGCTCCTTTGTCGGTCTGGGAAAAATTTCCCGCGGCTCAAACGAATTCGACGTCTCTTCGCTCGTTCGTCGCGACCAGCCCAACATCGTCCGCGTTTACGTCTACCAATGGTCCGATTCCTCTTACATCGAGGACCAAGATCAGTGGTGGCTTTCCGGTATGCTCATCGTTCCTATCTCCACTTTTTGTCTACCCACACTAACATTTACAGGTATCTTCCGCGACGTACATTTGATTGCTTTCAGTCCTAAAGGTCACATTGAAGACTTCAAAGTTGACACATCTTTGGATGGTTCCGACGGCATCGTCTCTATCTCTGTCACGACGCTCGGTGTCAAAGCTCCCTCAACCCTGTCCATCCGTTTCGGCAATGACATCGCGGAGTCAATTCCCATCCCTTCTGGCGACTATACAGCGTCTCTCTCTCTCAAAATTCCGAACCCACAACTGTGGACCGCCGAGACACCACATCTGTACCCGCTCGATATCTCTCTGGGCGACTACTCTCGCGTTCCTACCGTTTCCATTGGCATCAGGGAGATCAAAATTATCAACGGACTTATTTGCGCAAATAATGTGCCGTTGGAATTCCGCGGTGTTAACCGTCATGATCATCACCCTCGTTTCGGTCGAGCTGTGCCGTACGACTACTTGAAGCGAGACCTTATCCTGATGAAGGCCAACAACGTCAATGCTTTGCGTACATCTCACTATCCAAATGATCCGAGACTTTACGCGCTGTGCGACGAACTCGGTCTCTATGTCATGGACGAAGCAGATGTTGAGTGTCACGGATTCTACTCCGCCGTCACGCTGCCGCAGCCAGAGCTTTCAAAAATTGAGTATCAGCAGCGCAAGCGTGTTGTGTTCCCACAGGCCACTTTGTTTGCCTCAGGAAACGATGACTGGACAGAGGCTTATTTGGATCGCGCCTTGTCGCTTGTTGCGCGCGACCGCAATCATCCATGTGTTGTTATCTGGTCGCTCGGAAATGAGGCATTCTACGGCAAAAATCACGTTGCCATGTACAATCTCATCAAGCAGCTGGATCCATCTCGCCCGGTACACTATGAGGCCGATATCTTTGCGGAAGTAATGGATATGTACTCGAAGATGTACACTCATGTTGATTTGATTCGAAAGTTTGCAGAAGAGCAAGGCGAAAACTTCAAAAAGCCTTTGATTCTGTGCGAGTATGTACACGCCATGGGCAACGGACCCGGTGCGTTCAGAGATTACATTGAACTTATCCGTGAACTTCCAATTTTCCAGGGCGGTTTCGTATGGGAATGGGCCAACCACGGTTTCAAGGAAGTTGACGAAAAAACTGGAAAAACATTTTATTCTCTTGGAGGCGACTACGGAGATTACCCAAACGACGGAGCATTCATTCTTGATGGTCTTCTCAACTCTGAGCATGAAACAGCACCTGGATTTGTTGAAATGCGGAAGGCCTACGAGCCCGTCTCAGTTGAGCTCAAGAACGGCGAGCTCGCGATCTCAAACCATTACAACTTTGTTAATGTGGACCATCTGCGTGCAGAGTGGAGCGTGTCAGCATTTTCATATGAACTGTGAGTGTTAATCTTGATATTTTTTTTTTCTTCAGCGTTGCTAATTTTTGTTAGCGATTCGGATGAGGTCATTGTTGCAAAGGGCGAGCTACCTCTTCCACAGATTGCAGCGGGCACTACTTGTTGTGTGCCTATGCCACAAGTCACATTGCCTGATCTTTCTGGTGAAGTGTGGATCACCGTCAAATTTTTCAACA